>JAHTLZ010000016.1:79698974-79781302 GCA_023846285.1 Phrynocephalus versicolor
GTAAAAGGATGCCAGTAAAAGTGAAGTTGCCTCAAGAATGCCAAGTTGCTTTTGATAATTTGAAAGTCATCTGATACAATCTCCAATTGATTGCTCCTGATTTTCAAAAAATATTTGTTCTTCAGACCAGTGCTTCTGAGTATGGTATAGGTTGTGTTTTGTTATAGGAGAAGGAGGGTATGTTGCATCCTGTATCCTTTTTCAGCAAAAAACTACTATCATGAGAAACAGCCTATTCTGTACCTGAAAAAGTGTTTAGCAATTGTGTGGGCATTCAATAAGTTAAGACCTTATTTATGGGGTAGTAACTTTGTTTTGCAAACAGATCATCAAGCCTTGAAATAGTTGGCGCATTTGAGAGCAAGTAACCAGCAGCGTTTGTTGAGATGGAGTCTATCATTGCAGAATTTTATGTTTCAAATCTACTACATCCCTGGGAGTCAAAATATTTTAGCTGACAGTTTATCAAGGATGCATTATAGAATTGAAGCTACATCAGAAGAACAAGATGCATTTATTACTGATTGAATTTTAAGTTAATTATGGTTTCTGTTTGATTTTACAGAGTTCTGCATAGCTGTGAATGGTAACTCAGATTTTATCTGTTTTTCAGAAATCTGCAGGCATGCTTAAATGCTTTTATTGCACTTTGCCAATATATAACTCTATATCATATTCATATACCTCTATATTATTCTCGTGTTTACATTTATGGTCTATGTAGTTTGCCTGTTTTTTAAAAATGTTAAATTGCATCTAGGCACTCTTAATTTTCAAATGTGGGCATGTAAAGAAATTAGGAATGATGGGATATAGTGTACCTTTGTTAGACTCAATATTAAAAGCATTTTTCATCTTTTAGTAGAAACTCTTATCTAAGGAATGTAGAAATTCATCAAAACATGGCTTGTCAGAGGTTAGCAAGAGAGTCATAATTGGAGAACTCATATCATGTGTCATCCTTCACCGTGAAACTTTTGGGACGAAGAAAGAAGCAAACACCATTATTATTGCCTGATCCAGCCTATTTCTAGCAATGCTGACTATATTAGTTAAAGTTAGGGTTATTTAGCATAAAAAGGTAAGGGTTTCCCCTGCACATGTGTGCTAATCATGTCCGACTCTATGGGCATTGCTCATCTCCTCATTCAAGCCAAAGTGCCAGTGTTGTGCAAGTCCATGGCTACATGGCCGGCATGGCTGCAAGGAAACACTGTTTTACCTTCCCACTTTTTATGGTGGTACCTATTTATCTACTTGCATTTACTTGCTTTCAAAGATGGAATCACGTAGCCAGATAAAAAGGATGACCTAGCTGTTATTATTTTGTAGGCAAATAAGTCCATATCTTGAGTCTGTTAGGATTTTTGATGTCTTTTGAATCGTTTTTCATTATAGCTTTACTCTGTATTTTGTTTAGAAATAAAACTTCATATTACTTTCAGCATTCATCACTATCTGTGCAGACACAGATGACAGCAACAACCACCACTGCAGTAGTTCTTTTTTATTTTTATTTTTTAGAGCTCCATTTATTGTGAGAAGCCTTGATTTCCATTTCTTGGAAGAAAGTTGAGGTAAAAATAAAATACACACATATATACATACATACAGTACAAAACAGTGATGGAATAATCAAAGTAGGGTATTGGTAGCTCATGTCTCATGGTCTTGTGGAGAGAGATGCTTTTTCAGTTCTTCTGTCTATGCTTTCATGTGTGTATGTGTGTATGTGGGGGGTGTAATCCTGAGGCAATAAAAGCTTTCAAGTCAAGACTTCTTTCTCCTAACAGTGAAACCACTCAGTGCATGGTAACAGTCAGAATGATTTTCTTCCGAATGTTACAGTCCATGAGAAACTTGGCATAAGGTTTCCTAGAGATCAGAACAAACCATGACTAGAAAAGAGACAAAAATGGGGAATGATCGCTGTAACCTTGTGTGATAGTCATGGAAGGTTCCAAAACATCTACGAGAATGGTTTCTCGGTTCTCCCACTATACAAATGAAGAGGTATCCCGGAGAAAAAGTTAGGTGGGATTCACTACTGACCACCCTGCTCCTGTATCAAGACAATGTCCGTAAATGAATTTGTTCTCTATATTAAGCAGGCAGTGGAGGGAAGAGTGTATCAAAGAAGAGGCGCCAATGAAAAGTATTGGTTCTCTGCAACACTCTCAGGATTTCATTACCTACGTTGAATTTGACACAGATTTGCTATCAGGGTTGCTGGTCAGCAAACCCACCAAATAATCTATGGGCATCTGGCACAATCTGTCCTCACTATGCCTGGCAATGCGTAAAACTCTTTCTTGGGAAGAAAGAGTTTTTTATATATGTTTAACAATCAATCAATCAATTAGCAAAACAACACAGTTACATTACAAGTTTAAAAACATATTGTTAAATTACTGAAACTGGCGATTCAGTGCATCTCAGCCTGCAGGCCCTGACCAACTGGGTTAGAAACGCTGCCACATTTTTTATCACAGCATGCTCTCCTAATAACAGAAGATACCTCAGTTCACCAGAGTCTGAGCAGTGCCTCTTCTTCAGTAAGAGTGGATCTAGGAGTTTATTTTTTCCCATGAGGATGACCATATCATGGGAGAGTGACTGCTCTCTGCCCAGTACAAAGGAGCTGCACCTGTTGCTGTATGAAGTCCCATGGAATCCCCCATGCAACACTGCTGATGCAATGGCATTGCATCTAGCGAGAGTGTGGTCCCTCTGCTCCTCAGGGCATTTTAACAGGTAAAGGTAACACACCAGTATTGAATACAAAGCACTGAATACAAAGGTATTCAGCTTTGATTGGCATCTGCAAGCGCATGGGTGAACATACTGAGTTTGCTGCACTCTGTTAGTCTTGCATTTGTATATCTAGAAACCTGTGTTTTATCAACTTGAATGCTCCCATCTGGGGCACTGAGCCAAGGGTGTCTACCGCAATGCCATAGCACTAATTGTTTTAAAATTAATTTCGTTGAGCCTATTGGTATTATAGAGTCTTTAAGAAGTCGGTAGAGTAGGCTGTCCTGATCAGTGTTATAATACACTCTGAGCCAGAATTTAAAAGATTTTAGCCATGTCCTTGCCTCTATCAGGGGTTGTCCTGCTTCTAAACATACTGTTGCATAACACATCTAGGTGTGCCTAAGATTTTCTGTTAAAAAAAACAACAGGCTTGAATTTGTTCCACTGGGCAGTCCAGGGCATTCATTCAGATAGGGATGCCATATAGCATCCGTGGTATAACTTTGGCATTGAACACTTCAAGGCCTCCTGGGACACAACCATTGGCTCTGTGGTAAAAGAAATGGGAGATGTCTTGTGTTGTCATCCTTGCAGGGTTCAAGGCTACTTTGCGGTGCTGTTCCCAGGAGGTGTGTTTTGTCATAAAACTGTATTCCTAGATATTTAAAGTGTTTTACCTGTTCAATGCTATTTCCTTCAAAATCCCAACAGAGTGATTTCCAGGATTTGGCAAAGACCATGATTTTGGATTTACTGTAGTTTAGTTGGAGTTTGTTTTTAGTAGATAGTCAGCACACCTGTTTTTTAATTGCTTTAGCCCTAGACACGTCTGTTGTATTTAACAACGTTTTTGTGAAAATAAGATTTTCCAAGCATTACTTTGTTACATTAATGAACACTCAACAAAATTAACACCAATGCATGTGCAACAAAGCACCACTGGAGACCATTATGAACATTTGTCTCACAATTATGTTTTAACATTCAGAACTCCATATATGGACATTGACTGGTATCAAAGTGCATTTTACTCTCAGAATTACAAGGTTTCCTCCAGAGAAGCAAATAATATGCATAATGATACTATGATATGTCTTCCAAGTGCTGACTTTACATCCTGGATGAAGAGTTTTTGTTAAGATTTTTCTTAGATGCCTGTCCTTGGATTTCTTATCGAATCTGGTTTGAACAGCCTAAATTTTAATTGGTGGTATTGACATGTTCTTCATAAGGTGGAGGAGGACCTAGTGGTAGAAAAGTATCTTGGTGTATCTCAGCTGCTTCCGGTACAAAAGGGGTTGCCTGAAAAACACGTTATAAATTAAACAGATAACAGTTCAACAGTTGTTGCCACAATGCTTTATGTAATTCCAAATGTTTCTGTTGAATTCTTTTTCTCTAGAATTGGAACACTATTTTTCAAATGTATCTTGTTGCCCTATGTGTTGAAAACTGAAAAAAAAAAAACAACTTGATTGTCATCATTGCCTGGACTTCAAGCAACTCATTGCTTTTTTGTTGAGTTGCTCGTTAACACTTAAATGATATGTTCTGTCTTGATTTTGACAACCCCTATGCAACATGAAACACTGCCTTCTTTTCCCAACAGCTGCAGAATCCAAGAATTGGACCGCATCACCCACCACCTCCCAAAGTGTCAACACCATCCTGCAGGGATGGGCTGCTCTAAGCCAGTGATTCCCATCCTTGGGTAACCCAGGTGTTCTTGGACTGCAGTTCCCAGAAGCCTTCACTACTAACTGTGGTGGCCAGAGTTTCTGGGACTTGCAGTCCGGGAACACTTGGGTTATCCAAGGTTGGGAATCACTGCTCTAAGCACTAAAGGAAGTGTGGGTGATCACTTCTCTTACTTCCTGGATTATGTTCTTATAGGAGAAGACAGGCTCTGAGGGGTGTATAACCCTTCTTTTCACTTTAAGAATAAAACACATGCATGAGCGCACACACGCGCACACACATGCACATAGTCTGTTATAAATAACTGAGTGTAACAAGAACTATAACAACAATACAATGGGCAGTACAACTTTAAAATGGAGCAGAACTCTAGGCCCCTTTATATGATCAAAGATTAGTGATAGCAGTCACACAGTGATAGCAGTATCCATTGCCTTTAAACGGATTGTTTTGTTGTTTAAAAGTAACATTGTTACTACCTGTTACTCATAAATGTAGCAAGTTATGATTGCAGTTTTTAATACAGTAGGACCCCCGTATCCACTGATTCATTATCCACTGATTCAGTTATCCACGGTTGGCAGAGGAAAAAATTAAATAATTCAGCAGCCACAAAGCAAGCTGTAAAGCAAGCTGTTGTCACAAACATCAGTTGAAAGCAAGCTATTGTTACAAATAGCAGCTGTAAAGCAAGCTACTGTCACAAACAGCAGCCATAAAGCAAGCTACTGTCAGGGAACAGCAGTTTGGGGGTGGGTGGGCAGGTGTTCTCTCTTATCCATGGTTTTCATTTTCCACGGGAAGTCCTGGAACCAATCCCCAGTGGATACCGGGGTCCTACTGTATATTACTTTCTATTATTTTCTAATTAGTAATGGCTTTCTGTCCATTTTATCACTCTGAAGCTATTCTCGCCCTTCCAACTTGAAATGAAACGGACTTGGCATGCAATGTAGTTCAAGCAGCCATGAAGATACAGTACTTACCTCATCACTTTGGTGCCATACTGCATCATATTCAAAACTTGAGGAAGCAAGTCCAATGAAGAACTCCAGAAGAGTAAAGATCAAAAGCACATTTGAAAGTCCCTGGGCTAATTTCTAGCAAACATAAAGCCATGCCGTTAGAGCACATGAAGATTATAGGACTGCAAAAAGCAAAAATTACCAATAATTCATGAACGATATCAATGTAAAAAAAACAAAGGTTGTGTAAAGTTGTGCAATAGGATTTCAGTCACAGTATTGTTGCCTTGTGGAACTGGAAAAGACCCCAAGAATCATGGAGTCCAAGGCCCAAGGAAGCATAAAATCAGGTATTGTGTCCCTAACAGATAAGGGAGGAAGTCCAAGATTTTTCAGGTCCATTTCCAAGTCCATCGTTTTAAATTTTTATTAACTGATTACTGTATTAACTGATTACTCTATGGCTTCCGAGATAAGACCTCTCATCCTCACATGGGTCTTATCTCCTTCCCAGTGGCAGTTTCCCATCACCATTTGAAATGGAAGGATGTTTTATGCCAACAATGGCCGTGGTCTTACCAGCGTTTTCTGTGTATCTTAATTTGATGTGTAGTTTTTTTCCGGGCGATCACGTGGTATTTGATGTGCAGTTAGTGTCCTGTCATCAGGGTCGTATTTTTCTACTCTGGTCCCGTCTCTACTTGCCTACTGTGCATCTTTCCCCCCTTTTCAGGGTCGATTTTCTAAGTCTACATCGCATATAAAAAAGTTTTCACTGTGTATTTTCTATGTCCTGTTGTGGTTACAGAAGCAAATAACTAAGCCTTTTCGAGCGAAGTTTCAAAATCCATCCCCTGGTGGTGGTTTAGGAAACTTCGCTGAAACTGCTGTACCAAGGGCGTGGTCGGCCGGAATCAGAATTTACTTCTCTTCCCGGTTAGGACGTGATCTTTTACTTTTAGCTGAAGGGAAACTATGGAGAAAACGCAGGTATGACCGCAGCAATGAAAACAAAATAAATAAAGGAGCGAATATAAAGAATAAAATAAAATATCCAACATATTGGCAGCTGGTCCAGGTTGTTATTTCCAAATTATGTCTTAATAAGCACAGCAATTCAGCTGCTGGTGAACAAAGTCCAGAATTCAAACCACCTAAGGTAGACTTAGTTGGCAGCATCGTTCAGCGAGTTAAGTATCTGGCAGAGTGGGGTTCAATTTCTCACTGTGTGCACTTGGAGGGTGGCCCCATAAGAAGGGAATGGGAAGCTAATTCTGACTCTTCTCTACCTGAAAAACCTTGTAAAGGGTCACCATAAGTCAGAATTGACTTGACAGCACATGATTATTGTTAATGTAGACTTACCCTCTCCTCCACTTGAGGAGAAATAACGACGCTAAACAAAACATTTTCATCCATAAGGAAAAGAATTGCCCCGGTAGCTGCAGCTATGGTGCTCATGATATTCATGCCTAGAGCAGCTTTTACCTGCAAGGAACAGCAATGTTTATACACAACAGAATTGCTATTATGGCTCTGCAGGACAGCCTCCTGAGACAGGTGCCCTCTCTGTGTGAATGTATAAGGATTGGATTTCTACCAGCCTTGCTCTTTCTTTAGGTGAAAGGAAGGGAACAAAACAGCTGTTGATTACACCAGAAAAAGTGCATCTACTAGACTGAGGTTGTTCTCAAATTTTAGAGCAGCCAGTGTTGTGCGTGGACATTACTGTAAGCCGCCTTGGGTCCTTTTCCAAGGAGAAAGCGGGGTAAAAATACTCTAAAATAAATAAATAAATAAATACTCTAAAATACTCTTAAATAAATAAATAAATAAATAAATAAATAAATAAAGAGAGAGAGAGAGAGAGAAGCTGCCAGCCCTGTCTCTAATATAC
Organism: Phrynocephalus versicolor; assembly: GCA_023846285.1. Taxonomy (NCBI): domain Eukaryota; kingdom Metazoa; phylum Chordata; class Lepidosauria; order Squamata; family Agamidae; genus Phrynocephalus; species Phrynocephalus versicolor. The sequence continues at coordinate 79,706,292 of JAHTLZ010000016.1, forward strand.
TTAATAATCCTACTTAAGGCTCATTCTTATATACTGCTTGTTCCTGGTAAAGAAGTGTTCCATCACCCATTGATTTGGATCAGTTTAATGGGTTTACATGACATTACTGGAGACTTGAATCAATTTCTTCCACTTCCCTTCAGATTAGGTTCTTTCACTGGTATACTGTTGTGGTGGTGGTGGTCCTTTCCAGATGTGTTAGTCCCCTCCGTTTCTTGGTCCCAAAGAAGCCTGGTTTCTATGGGGTGTGGATAATTCAAATTCCTCTGACATTAGGTGTGCTGTCATCAGTGGGGGGTGCCCTACCTCGACCTCCCACTGTGGGAGTCTAAGGGACAAGGAATGGAGATGGGAGAAGAACGGGGAAGGTAAGGGGGGGGTAGGTGGAGAAGCAAGAGGAGAAAGAGAAGGGAGGTCTTATGGGGTGGAAATTCAAATCAGAAGAATCCAAACCACATTCAAAGGGGGGAATTAAAGCTGGCACAGATATTTGGAATGAGTGAACCTGGTGTTATGGGAATAAGAAACTGCTGTTCCAAGTTGTTCCAGTCTGAGGCACGCATCTCATGTGGATGAGACCTTAGTGACAAAACAGCATGGAGCTAGGATGCTTGTAATACTCTCCGTCCCCCATCCCCCCCGCCAAACACACTTTTTACAAGCTTCTCTGGGACATAAGAGCCAGGCAGACGTCAAGTGGGGAGCTTAGGCTGATACCATCCTTACTTAGCTTCTAGCAAGCCGACCGAAATGAAATTATTCCACCTTTGGTTTTAAAAACCGATTAGTAAAACTGGCTTCTTAATTTGTTAGTGATCTTTTAAATATATATGTATTCCATACTACTTTGAGATTTGGATTAGCAAAAAGGTGGTTAGGAAATATTTTTTATTTAATAAAGGAGAAACAAAGAAATAAGACATGCCTCCACACCTAAGCCAAAAGAAATTCCTCTGACAATTGCATAAGGGTTTGTAAGCTTTGCTGATTCCTGTACCTACTTTTTTAAAATGAAGCAAAGCAAAGTGTTCTGCACTTTGACACTACACTTCAAGTAGTCTCTGGGCGGTTTACAGTTTAATTACAGTATGCAGGCTACATAATGCCCCCCCCCCAGCAATCTGGGTACTCATTTTACTGACCTCAGAAGGATGGAAGGTTGAGTCAACCATGAGCCAGCTACCTGGGATCAAACCCCAGGCAGTGAGCACAGTTTTACCTGCAGTCATGTGGCTAAGCTTAATCTTAGCCACATGACTAGAGTTAAGAAATCACCATCACTATAAGCAAGGTTCATTACACAATTTTCACTGGAAAACTCCATTTCTCAAATCTCATTTACTGGTATTTATTTTTATTGCAATACAAGCCATGAGTTTGGTTCACCAGGAAGCAGCATACAGTAATTTTTGTAGCACAATGTCACTGTTTTAACTTTCCTAAAATTGCGATCTGCTATCTGTGTGCTGCTAGAGATTACAAAGGAGCAGAGGGCCATTTTTACCTTTAATGCAGTTGGTTTAGAATTTGCACTGCTCGGTTTTGTGGGAAAATGAGATAGAAATGGCAATTAAATTTGGATGTAAATTGGGGGAGGGGTCTCTAAAATGGCACCTTCGAGCCATCCCTATGTAGATTTTTTTAAAATGGGTTTTAAACAGCACTGAGTAAGCTCACCTACATTTCTTTATCCAAGAGCCAGAAATGAGTACTGTATTGGAATATATGAGGGGAAATCACACTCACCAAATGTAATAGTTGAGTTCGCTCAGCAGCCACCATGAGAGATCCAGAAATGACGTACTATGTCACACAAGGGCAAAATATTAGTATTTCAACTGTAGATACAGATGAGCATTGACTGCTTTTACACGAGGGCTCCCAGAGGGCTCCCAGATGCGGAGCTTAAAATTGTTTTCCCACCAGGTGCGGACTTGAAAAAAATTAAGTACGACCATGCCCACCTAAGCGCGCCCCAGTGCATTTTACAAGTACCTGGTCTCTGGAGGTAAAACATTTTCCGATGCAGATTATAAAGCTGTGGATGCCAGGCTCTTCTCGCCTTCTGTTTGGTATTTTTGTCCCCACCACCCCTTTAACAGCCTGGAATCCCTACGGGGCTGCTCCAATGGCAGACGGAGGTGAGCCTGCATTCTTTTCTCCCTTTTTTTATCCCTCCCCTCACCGCAGACAGGAGCAATGGAGTGCGGAAGGGTGGGAACACAGGAAGCAGAACAAACCAAACTCTGGTCCGAATTTAAGTTGCCAGCAGATTTTAGAGGTCGTGTAAAAGCTCCCAAAGATTTATGCAGAGAGAAGAGAGCACTGAATGATATCTTTGTGTTGTTCCAACACAAAAGCCCAGTGGATCAAGATTATTTGGTCAGGATTGAATTCATTTATACATACACACATTCAATTTTTATACCACCCATCTAGTTGCCAGGGTACTCAGGGCAGGGCACAACGAAGTGAATAGCAGACAAAATAAATATATAAAACAACATTATCTGAATACAACCAAATTAAGCAAATGAAAATATAAATTATAATATACCAAACAATTATTTCAAGGCATTTAAATATATCCAGGGTGAGAACCCAGCGGATATCAGAGAATAGAGAATCCCACAGGCAATGGGCTACTACAAGGAAGGCCCATCTCTTGGTTTTTGTTTTCTTCTGAATGTGGTGGTTTGGGGGGTTGGGGTTTTTCCCCATATGATGTACTGACTGTTCCTGAAAATAGGTGGATATATAAGCCTACATGTCCTGGGGAGTAACAGGAGACCCCAATTAAGGTTACCCAGTTACCCCAATCATGGGTATTGGGCAAACTGAAGTGGTCTCTTGGGTGGAGATGCTAGAGAAGATGGCTGGGTGCCAGTTGCCCTGTTTTCCATCAAATACTCTATCCTGCAGCATTCAGGTGAAATGTAGGATGCTGCTCCACAGTCAATATTTTTCAGGTATGAATGCTGACATATCAGAGAAAATGGCAATTTTATTGAAACTGATTATCCAGAGAAGAAGGATGGGGTCTTACTGGGCTGATGGTCTTATACTTGTTTATATTTCATTTCCTGTGTATTTTAACTTGTTGGATTATATTCATTCAGATATATACTGTATCTGAATGGCCAAAGCGGTCAGATTTTGTATGTGGGAGAGGAGGGGAGATCCATCTTCTTCAACTCACGAGGCAATATGACTTGGACTGACTCTGTCTAAGCCTTGAGATCGTATAAGGCTCTCCAACCATTTCTCAACAGAGTTATCTGAGCATTTGATCAAAGGTCAGCAATAAATGATCAAACAAACAAAAGGCTGTGCTACATATGGTGTCAATGCCTCTGTTGCTAGTGTCTCCATTTACCTTCGGAAACACATCATCTAACAACATCTGTCACTGATGGAAATGAAACCAGCAGTGTTGTACTCGGGTTAGACACAACTCACATTTATTATTAGCAACTTGGGAACTGATTTCCTTGGGGACTCCTGCCAAACAGGAAGCCTTTGGGATGCAGGAACCACACTGATAGAAAACTGCAGTTCCTACTATCCTCCCCATGTTACCCTCCCCATGAAGTAATCATGTGAAACAATGGGGCAGTGCCTGAAAAAATTGCAAATGCTAAGGGAAACTGTTAGCTGCAAATTCATTTTGTATCTTGTATTAGGGCTTCTCCATTATTGGAAGGCATAAAGGAAGCCTCTACTCCCCTTTGTGAGTCTTACCATGCATATGTACAGTAATTGTTAACAGAACTGCTGTAACTTACAAATAATCCGCCCCAATAGACATATCCCGAGACTATGATGAGTGTCTCTTTCTTTGGGAGAAGAGTCAAGACGCTCCCAAAGCCCCAGTGAATCAAGGCAATTAGAATCTGTATAACCTATAAGAACAGAAGAGAACTGTAAGAAAAAAAATTGTTATCTGGATCCAGCTCAATCTGGTTTTAGGCCTGGTTACGGGACGGAGACAGCACTGGTTGCCTTGGTAGATGACCGACGCCAGGAAATGGATAGGGAATTTCTGTCCCTTTGGTTTTACTGGACCTCTCAGCTGCTTTTGGCACTATCGACCACAGCATCCTCCTGACTCGTCTCTCTGAAATGTGACTTGGGAGCACTGACTTAACAGTGGCTTCAATCCTTCCTGCAGGAGAGAATGTGGTGTTAAGGGGACTCATGTTCAACACCCCAGCCACTGATCTGTGGTGTACCTCAGGGTTCTGTTATGTCTCCTATATTATGTAACATTTATATGAAACCACTGGGGGAAATTATTCGGAGTTTTGGTATTAAGTGTCACCAGTATGCTGTTGACACTCACCTCTACCTCTTGTGACTGCCAGATTCCAAGAAAGCTATTTCAACTTTATAGGGTGCATTGGCTCAGTGGGCTAGAGCACTAAAAACTGCCGGCTACAAAGTCGGCAGCTCATCACTTCGAATCCTGGGTGCCACGCAGCGGAGTGAGCTTCCGCTGTTAACCCCAGCTCCTGCCAACCTAGCACTTCGAAAGCATGTAAATGCAAGTAGATAAGTAGGTACCACATGAAGGTAAAACAGTGTTTCCTTGCAGCCCTGCTGGCCACGTGGCCATGGACTTTCACAACACTGGCTCTTTGGCTTGAATACAGAAATGAGCACCTCCCCTAGAGTCAGACATGACTAGCATGCATGTGTGAGGGGAACCTTTACCTTTACCTATTTCTAATTTAGATCAGTGCTTAGCTATGGTAATGTACTAGATGATGAGGAAAAAACTGAACTAAACCCAGACAAGACAGAGGTGCTTCTGGTCAGTCGAAAGGGAGATCAAGGGATAGGGATGCAACCTGTACTGGATGGGATTACCCCTCAATTGAAAAAAAAAGGTGCCCAGCTTGAGGGTGATGCTGGACTCATCCTTGAGCTTAGATGCCCAGGACACAGCTGTGGCCAGGAGTGCATCTGCACAATTAAAACTAGTATGCCAGCTACATCCATTTCTTGAGAAACCTTCTCTGGCCACTGTGACATATGCCCTAGTGACATCCCAGCTATACTACTGTAAGGGGTTCTTTGTGGGGCTACCAATGGAAAGTTCCAGGAAACTTCAACTGGGTTGGATTACAGAGATCATGTTACACCCCTACTGAAGCAGCTCCACAGGCTGCCAATCAGCTGTTAGGCACAATTCAAAGTGCTGGTTTTAACCTGCAAAGCACAAAATGGCCTGGGTCCAAGCTACCTCAAAGATCAAATTTCACAGTATGAACCTGCTCGGGTGCTAAGGTCATAAGGAGAGGCCTTTCTTTCCATCCGGCCACTTTTGCAGTTGTGTCTCAGAAGAATACATTAAAGGGCCTTCTCTGTTGCTGCTCCCAGACTTTGGAACTCCCTCCCACTGGAGGCCAGGGCTGCCCCGTCTCTGCTTTTTTTCTGGAAGCAGGCAAAGACCTTCCTCTTCAGGCAAGCTTCCCCTGAATGAGGGACAACCTATCATGTGACCTTTCGATGGATTATCATACATGAACACCAGTGTTTTCTATGATCATTTCCATCCTTCATAATGGTTTTTCTTTTCTTTTCACATGCTCTTTGTAACTTTAATGTTACCTTCTGAATGTTGTAAGATGCCTCTTCTAATTCCCTGTTCCTAACTTGAGTATGTTCCTTTTTTTTTTCTTAAATGTTCTGGGCTGTATATTGTCCCTCATTATTGTAAGCCGCCTTGGGCCCTTTTCCAGGAAGAAAGGTGGAGTAAAAATATTCAAAATAAATAAATAATAATAATAATTCTTTCTAAAACAGCATCATCTTAAATTTTAGTAATGCTTTTACAGAACTCACTCTGCAACCTTGTTAGGGTGAATATTGATATTCAGAGGGTTTGCATAATTTATTTTAGGCCTTTTATTTAGATGCCTTTCTTTAACTGTGAAGTCGGGTGGACCTGTTCTGTATTTTCATCATTTCTACAGTCTACATATTCTCAATTATTCTGACTCTGTCCTTGGACATCAGATCTCTTACTTACACCAAGCACTTTGGGGTCTCCTTTCAGGCTGCTGACTCTGTGTCCTCTGCGGTACCTGTTCCCATCTGACCCAGTCCTTTCAAGCAGGTGGTTTCCTGGATAGACTGTAAACAGTGTATGATCGCTGTAGGGTATTATTCCTGGAGGGATGCTGAGAGATCCGGGGAACAAAATCTGATTGGGCTGCCTGCTCGTCACCGAAGAATGAGAAACAGCCACAAATGCTGGGTTGTTCATACTGAGCAGCACAGCCTCTGTAATAAACAATATTGCGAGAGCTCAGAAAATAAAATTAACCAGTCAGGGAACATGTGAATTGTTCATCTTTGTTCCAAATTCAGTATGGAGTCACTCAAGCAGTGTGCAATGATCCAATATGGTTTTGTGACACCATATCAGGGGGCTACGGACATTATCCAGGTATTATGTTTTTCCATGCTCATTTTTCCATTTTCTGTATTATGATTCAAGACCCGCCCCTTTTGAAGTGTTTTACAACAACAACAATGGTATCATATGAGAAGTAATTTAAAACCTACCAAAAATGTAGCTCATAGCAGATTGTAACAAATTAGTGTTACTGGAACTGTCCACAAGCCAGAGCTAACAACAATTCCCTTGGGAGGCAATTCCATAAATTTGCCAAGAACACCATGCTTCTGTGCATACTAGTCTAATGTATATTCATTGCAGGCTTTTAAGCAGGCTGTTTTAAGGGGCTGGATAGTTGTGGTCTTTCAAATAAGCTGGCCTGAATGATTAAGAGGCTTTAAAGGTCAGTCCCAATGCTTTAAACTGGGCAAAGGAATACACAGGTAACCAACACCAAATTATGCAGCATAGGTTTAATATGCTCCAGCTACTGTGTTATGCGCCAACTGAAGTTCCTGAACCACCTTTAAAGACAGCACTGTGCAGTGAGTATTACATTTGACTGAGTACAAGCACTGCATAGCCCACCAGCAAGCAAAAGTCCTTAATATAAGGTCAACGTTTCTGATTACTTGATGGAGATTCCTTACTGGTTTGGAGACATCTTAACTATTTGGGGTCTGTGCCTTTGTACTTGTATATTTTAATGCTGTACATATTTTAATGTTGCTATGTTAGCTGATTGGATTGTAAGAAAACCTACCCAGTGCCTGTTAACCCATCACCTTGACTAGATTGTTAACTTTCACTTTAAGTAAAAAGTCTCCAGTCCTTATAAGAACCAGAGGAAGAAGGCAAAACATCCAATCCCTGTTTAGGCCAATGGTTTGCTGAGAAGCAAGCCTTTCCATGTCATTAGTCAAGCCACCAACAGTTTTTTACAAAAGCACATAGACCAAAAATTGATATTGTTAGACATGGTAATTATAGGAATGTCCAGTTGAAATCTTTTTTTGTAAAGTTGCCACCAAACAATGCATGGAAAGCCATCAAGTCCTAGCAAGGAACGTGGACTCCAAGATCATCGGAGCTGTGCTCCAAAAAAAAAAAAAAAAATACATTAACTGTTCATAACTATTATGCACCTTACTTCAATGCCTGCTTTGGTAGAGAGCTGGACTCCGTAATCCTCGGGCTGCTTTCCAGCTGTATAATTCTAGAAATTGATGGCTTTCAGAAACGCCTGTTCCATTTTGTCTTCCAGAGGCTTCTGGGAGTTTGCTACCATAGATGTTGCCCTGAGAATAGGAAGGGTTGGCACAAATAAGGCAAGGAGGAGGAAGAGAGGAAGCAGGGAATATACATAATTGGAATCTTCTCCATGTTATCATAGTTAGATTTGAGGGGGTGGGTTTAAACTATAAGGAAATAATGTCCTATTTCAGTGGTTCCCAACCTGGGGGTCGGGACCCCTTTGGGGATCAAACAACCATTCCACAGGGGTCGCCATGAGCCAGTGAAGCAAAAGGCACAAATGGCTTGGGTCTGCAGGAGGGGGGGGGAGAGTGAGTTACAGCTTGATAGGTTGGAGGGGATATCAGTCAATGGCAGTGGAGGCTGGGATTGGTTGAAGGTGCCTGAGGAGGGAAGTTCTCTATGGCACCTGCTGGCAGTGGCCTGCCAAAGGGGGCTTGTGGCCTCTTCCAAGCAGGGTGAGGGGTCACCACAACATGAGGAACTGTATTAAAAGGTTGCGGCATTAGGAAGGTTGGGAACCATTGTCCTATTTGAAAAACTAATTCCAGATGTTCTTGTCTTGGTATGGCTCTTTCTACTACTTACTCCACTGCCTAGCCTATGATTTCAAATAGGCTTGACCTGCCACTTTCTAGGATTACATCTTCCAGAATTCCTCACCCATTGTGGTCATTAACCATTACAGCTGAGGGATTCTGGGTGGAGTAGTCCAAGAAGCAAATGTATAAGATCTTGTGTTAATCTCATTCCCTACTAGAGTATGGCCTGTAGCAGTGAAATCAAACAGCAGCTAATAAGGGTTAGGGTTTAGGAACAAGTAGCTAGATTAGATCGGCACTTGCTTTTATTTGTATGTGGATGCATGCATGAAAAGTCAACTGTAGCAAAGAAAGAAAGGATGCTTTAATAATAATAATAATAATAATAATAATAATAATAATAATAATAATAATAATAATAATAATAATAATAATAATAATAATAATAATACATTCTGTATATTTGAAGAAATGACACTTTGATATCTGCAGTTTGCCCTCACTTTCCCTTGAAAACAAGATGACACAGTGTCACTTGTGGGAGATTCTTGAGTTATTCTCATGGCTCTTTTGTGGGCCAGAGGCATCAATAAAAACTGATGGTGAAAAAAACAGCTCTTTTTGTGAAGTTATCTCAGGAATCCCACGCATGGCAAAATGTAATGACTTCCTTATTGCACCCAGAAATACAAGGCTGATTTACAAGGTTCTGTTTTGCCTATTTTATTCCAAACAAAAACTTATATGGCAGATTCAACTGAGAAGTACTGACTGATCCAAGGATAGTATGAAAGCTCAGTGATTAAGCAGAGATTTAGATGTAGCTCTCTCTTTTCCATATACCTGAACACACTATACTAGCTGTCGCACATTCAGTGGTTACTATGTGAATGATACCATGGCTGAAATATATTATCAGAAAAATATGAAAATTGATGTGCTTAACTTGATAACTTGATAACTATGTTTTGGCGGCTGACAGACACTGTTCCTGAATATTTGGTTTGTTTCGTCATCGCCTGGTGTTCCACACAACTATGATCTGGCTGGCTCTATGGTAAAATGTTCCCATGTTATTGGAGTGCAAGCTGGTTGCATTACACCAACAAACCAAAAATCTGAATTTGAATTTTTTAAAACCATTCATGAGCTGCCTTGGGTTCCTTCACCAGGAGAAAGACAGTACTGAAATGAAATGAATAAAAGACAAATAAATAGCAGCTTCTTGTAGGAGCCTGGTTATCATGATGGTAGAAAGGTGTGGTTGCTCAGTGGACTAAGCCTTCCGAAAACTGTTGGCTGCAGAGTCATGAGCTCGGCAGCTTGAATCCCAGGTGCCATGCAGCGGAGCGGGCTCCCGCTGATAACCCCAACTCCTGCCAACCTAGCAGTTCGAAAGCATGTAAATGCAAGTAGATAAATAGGTAACACCGTAAAAAGTGGGAAGGTAAAACAGTGTTTCCTTGCTGCCATGCCGACCACATGGCCATGGACTTGCACAACACTGGCTCTTTGGCTTGAATACAGAGATGAGCACCGCCCCTAGAGTCGGACACAACTAGCACGCATGTGTGGGGGGAACCTTTACCTTTACCTTATCATGATGGTTTTCTATATTGCTGGTGCAGGTAAGTCTTCAAGGTGCACTTGGACTGTCTATGATTCAAACACACCAAAATAGCATGCACACCTATTTGAAACAGACACTTCATTGATTTTAGCTTCAAAAGCAATTGCAGTGTTAAACTGCTGAGCAGATGTTTTTCTTATCAGATCACAGTTGCAGCAGGCTTACTTGTTCCTGGGATGTTTGTGAAATATTAATAGCATGGTTATTGGCCAAAACTAAAAATGCAATTTTAATTTCAGTCTGATCTCATGATCAACATCCTATTCAAACCATGTATACTGTGTATAGTATCTAAATTTCATGACATGCCAATGCCATGCATCTTGGAATGCTGCCTTAGGTGCTTTTCCAAGGAGAAAGATGGGGTAAAAATATTCAAAATAAAATAAATAAATAAATCTTGGATAGAATGTAAACCACAAAACATAACAGTATTATGATTCACTTAGTTTTAAAGAATTCGAAAGACTTAGATTTGAAGTATGGGAATAGATTTTTCCCCTGTGTGAAATGCAAGACAAGACTAAAGGCAGTGGATACTGTTTTAAGCAATTAATAACGTCTAGTCTTGCATGTGTATTGTATAATGGCCACACAGCTTCCCATTTTTATTTCCCTTACTGTTTCAAATCTGAGCTCTCTTTGTCACATAGAAATGCCCTTTCTATTTTGAAATGTTTGTGAGTCTGATATGGTTTAAGTATCTTGTCTATGTTTATTTATCTCGGCAATGCATACCCAGAACTCCCTCTAAATATGTACTGAATCCATAAAGTATTTTTAAAACATGGGCACAATTTTATACATGCTGCTTCCCTTATTTTCCTTAAAAGTTCATCATTCTCCCATGCAGATATTTCAGTTTGAAGGTGAAACAAGAAACAAACAAGAAAACCAGATGGTATAATTATGAGGTAAGCATCAGCGATATGTATAAAGGCATTACTTGCAAGAAATCTGTATGGAGAATAAGAAAATAAGATCACCTGGGTAGACTGATATCCCTTAATGCCAACAATAAACATGGCCCCCTTTCCCTCACGTCCCCTACTTCTTACATGCACTGGTAGTTTTTCCTCTCTACTCCTAGTGGGATGACCACCCTCCTTTAAAAGACCCATTAGGAATCTAATAATCATTATTACCCAGGTTACTGAGAGGTGGTGCCCCTGACTCTTCCTCCGTCTGGCCCTCGCAGATCCTCCTTGCCTTCTGGAAGCCAGGTGTCCCATGCCGTCAACCAGGAAGTTTGTTCCATCGTTTAAAACAGCCACCTTTATTGTTATTAGACTTTGAACCTGATTTGTTCAGTTAGCAGGCTTCCGCCCCACCCTAGTCTTGCGGCAAGCTTTATGGAGGTCCCAAATGCTATTCATCCAGATTTAGAGCATTCCCCACCCCACCCCACCCCCAGAGATGTACAAGTGATGGCTGCTCTCTCTGTGCCACAAAGGTGTGTGGGAACCCATTTTTTTTCCTGCTGCTGCTGTTAAGGCAGCTTCATGGAAGCCGTTACCTTTCCATCTGAAGGTGGGCGGGAATATTTGTTTTCCTTTGCCCCGTGAGTTACACTTGAAGGGAAGAAGATAACATAGGAGAGGCACTGCATTCCGTATAACATGTGTATTCCTGGTCTTCTGATTCCAAGAACACAGTCAGAAACTCAAATGTCATTGGAGTTCAGATGGGTATTACTTTAGAGATGGAGACAAATTTAAAAAATGAATTGCAGTGTTGTACAAATATTTGTTAAATAGTCATCCCTTCATATTCATTGGGCCCAGAGATCCATCTCTAGTAATAATGTGATGAGATTGAATATGTGGTTTAATCCTAATGGGCTATCTGGGTAGCTCTGTGAGATGAGTCCCTGGCTGCAGAGCTCAAGGTTGGGAGTTTGGTTCCACAAGATGTCTCCTGGTGGAAGGGCCAGCCCGTGTGGCCTTGAGCAAGCTGTACAGACCCAGAGATGTCCGCAGAAGAAAGGAATGGTAAACTCTTTTGATGGTTTTATGCACAGAAAACTCAAAAAAGGGTTACCCTAAGGGTGTTTGTACACGACCCCTAAACTCCGCCGCAAATGGCTCCCACCTCCGGAGCTTACAAGTGTTTCCCCACCAGCTCCGGAGTTTGCAGAAAATTAAGTGCTACCCCACCCACCTAAGAGTGTCCCAGCGCACTTTTCAGGTACCTGCTCTTCCGTGGTGAAAATTCCTGATGCGGTTTTAAGGGAGTGAGTGTCAGGCTCTCCTCGCGTCTGTTTGTTGTTTTTTTTGCCTGCCGCCCCTTTAAGAGAAGGAACCAGGAAGCCAGGCGGAATCAGGAAGAGAAGGAATCTCTTTTTTTCTCCCACCCCTCACGTAGACAGGAGCAAGGAAGTGCGGAGGGGGTGGGAACACAGCAAGAGCAACGAACCCCAAAGATCTCTGGTCCGAATTTAAGTGGCCAGCGGATCTTAGGGGTCATGTGAAAAGGCTCTAAGTTGGATTTGACTTGACTTGATGGAACATTTGAAATAATCCACTTTGATTCGAAAGGTTTAAGGGCTGGTGGGAGCCTATAAAGTGATGCCTCCCTTCCCTCTCCAGCTTCTCTCTTAAGGCTGGGGAGTTGGACTAGAGCAGTGGTTCTCAACCTGTGGGTCCCCAGATGTTCCTGGACTGCAACTCCCAGAAACCCCTTCCAGCACAGCAAGTGGTGGAGGCTTCTGGGAGTGCAGTCTAGGAACATCTGGGAACCCACAGGTTGAAAAACACTGGACTAGATGATGTTTGGGCACAGTGCAGCTCAACAGGTCTGTCACTCTCTCCAAAAATCCAAGTGTTTGGGGGATGCTGAAACTATCTACAGAGACTTACAGAAGATCAGGGGGAAAGGTGCAAAATAAAATGGATCTCTAGAAGCACCATTAGAGAGTAAAGAAAATATCGTTGGGACTGTGCCATTGATTAAACAAAAGAACAAAGCTTTGTTCACACTTTAGTTGCATTTCGTCTCTGGAACAGCAGGGGGCAGACGCGAACTTTTTGTTAAATAGCTTTTTGTTACTTAAATACAGTACTATACTGTATGTGTGTTAAAATTGTTGATTACTAAATGAATTCACAGGCTTGAAAATGCAAAACAATTTCAGCCTCTTAAAAGAAGAGGTGGTGGAGACCTGTTGTATTTGATGAATTTGCCTTATAGAGTATTCATTACTGATGAACTGTGTATTGGATGTTCATGTTTGTTTGAATATAAATTACTAAAGGGTTAAGCAGCTGAGGTGAAAAGTGTTTTCTCAGGAAGTCCTCCAAGGTTGGATTAGAAGCTATTTAGCAAACTGATTAAATGGCGGATTAAATGCTACTGTCCTTCCAGACACGATTTGAAGATGGCTAGATGTTAGGAGGCACACTTTAATGTAATGAAGGGGTTTGAGTGCTTCAGTGCAGCTGAGAGCAATGCCATCAGGAGGCCAGATGCCACTGTGAGTCTGGACTCCTAGCAGAGTCACCCAAGGAGGAATGGTCACGGTCAAGCCACCAGACTAAGATGCATCCATCTGCTTCAAGGTAGCTAACTGGGCAGCACTGGCAGCTGAATGTGATGCTGACAGAGGAGGTAGTGCTGGTAGTAATCAAGCCAGCTTTTGCTTGTACTGCACAGCAGGTGGCAATGGTAAATCCCCGTCGAACTTTCTTCACCATGAAAACTCTAGGATGATGAGACAGTCCAAAATGAAACAAATGATAGTGCTAGAAGATGAGACTCACAGGTCAGAAGGCACTCAATCAACTGGTGAGGAAGAGGAAAGAAAAAGTCCTAGTCACTCTGGGCGTTTATACATGACCCCTAAACTCCGCAGCAAATGGCTGCAAGCTCCGGAGCTTACAATTGTTTCCCCACCAGCTCCGGAGCTTACAGAAAATTAAGTGTGACCACGCCCCCATAAGCGCGTCCCAGCACACTTTTCTTGCACCTGCTCTTCCCCGGTGAAAATTGCTTGATGCGGTATAAGGATAGTGAGTGCGGGGCTCTCCTCGCTTCTGTTTGTTGTTTTTTTGGCTCCCGCCCCTTTAAGAGCTACTTTACGGAGACAGGAATGTTGCCATGGCAAGAACGGAGGCAGAACAAGATGAGCCACGCTCTTTTCTTCCTTTTTTTTCCTCCCTCCCCTCACGCAGCCAGCAGCCAGGGTGGGGACACAGGAAGAGCGACAAGCCCCTAAGATCTCTGGTCCGAATTTAAGGGACCAGCGGATCTTAGGGGTCGTGTAAAAGCGCCCTCTGTTGCTACTGCTCTGGGTGCAATCTTCAATCCAAATAGAGCAGTGGTTCTCAACCTGTGGGTTCCCAGATGTTCCTGGACTGCAACTCCCAGAAAACCCTTCCAGCACAGCAAGAGGTGGAGGCTTCTGGGAGTTGCAGTCCAGGAACATCTGGGGACCCACTGGTTGAGAACCACTGAAATAGAGGCTTCAACCAAGAAATCAGAAGACAGGCTCAGAAGGGCAGCAATGAAGATACTGTATTAGAAAATATCATCAAATGTAAGGTTGTGTCACTGGAGACCAAGACAACTGATAATCTTGTATTCCATTTCACCATGTATGGGTGTGAAAGCTGGACAGTAAAAAAAGATCACAGGGGGAAGGGAGAGAAGTGGTTCTTTAAATATACAGTATTTTGTATTGTATTGTATTGTATTTTTAAATATGGCACTGAAGGGTGCCCTAGCCTGCCAGAATGATGATCTGTTGGGCCCTAAAGCAAATGAAGCCTCAACTATCTCTGGAAGCCAAAACCATAAACCTGAGGCTGTCCTACTTTGGGGACATCATAAGAAGGCAAGATTCTCTGGAAAAGACATTAATTCTGGGAAAGGTTAAAGGCGGCAGGGAAAGAGGAAGATCAAACATCAAAGAGGAAGATCAAAACAAAAAGTAACAACAGCGTTGTCAAGGCTTTTCATTCGGCCTGCTTTGACCCCTTTGAAACACATCAGAGCCTGTAAATCAAGTCAGCTGTGCTTTGACCTTTGCTCACATGGCTAATAAGGTACAAGGCAGTATCAAAACATACTGGTCAGTTCTGAACTTTATAGACAATTGGGAAGAGAGACCTCTGATTTGTTTTGGAAGAACACAACATATGGGAGATGTTTAGTCAGAAGAGAGTTCAGGGAAAGACAACAGAGACCCACTCCTTCGCACCTTGGCAGGAAAAAAATTCACACACACAGTCACCATCCTTGTTGGCACTGCACTTACTACCAATATACATGTATAATGACAGATTCTGTGCACCACTTGAGTATCAAGAGGTGAAATCTAAGAAAAATTACTGCCTAATGCCATCCAATACTCTTACAAGCTCTATAGAAAAGAAATATCCTGGACCCTTAAAGTACATATAAGGGAGCATCTTGGCAACATTATGGGGGGAGAGACCAGGAAGCCCCCCGGTTAATTATTTCATGCAAAACAACCATTCCTTAAAGGATTTACAGTTTGGGTCTATAGCTGCCCACACAGGCAATTATAAGGTTCTATTGAAAAGGGAGATTGACTGGATATTGAGACAGGCTCCTCAAGGTCTAACTCTAAATGAAGAAGTAGACTTTCTCCTGCACTTTTCTTTTCTTTTCCTTTATTTCTTTTAGCAGTGCCATTTCTTGCTTATTTCCTCAGGCCTTGCAGGCTACAAGTTTGTGAATTAATCTGAATGAGCCTGAACTACAGCTGAATCCATGAATAGAGGACCTTTCTCCCATTATGTCATAAGGAGTCTAGTGATGCTATATAACAAACAAGGAAACAAAGGGAAGAGATTCAACACATATCACAAAATAATGGTTTGTATGAAGTATGCTAGCTACATTTGTCAACTAAATGTGATTAATAATGTGCTTGATGAATGCTCTTCTTGTAAATCTACATTAAAGTTTCAGATGGTGGTATGTAAAGTAATGGTAAAATACATGGGATTTGAATGAGACCCCTCTTTGGATTTTTTTTGTGCAGGCCTTGAAGAAGGGTTTAAAATGTTCAGGCATTTCAGGCCATTTTTAAAATGGTAATAAATCTATGTATTTTATACAATGCATTACTAATTATATGATTATCTCAAAAATTATATAATTATCCCAGAAAGGGTTTATGCTGAAAAGCTAATTACAATGAAAATCGAACCCAGCCTGATTTCTGCAGAGCAGCATTTAAATTGGGTTATGTCCATAGCAGCAGAGAAGGGAAGAAGGGCCTTTTCCTTGCTCATTTTGTCTATTTACCCTTCACTTGAGTGTTCCCAGTTAAAAACTGAGAATCATAAGCTCATCTAACACAAGGATTCCAGACTGAGAATGCTGTAACACTTATTAAGGCATGGAGTGATGGCTAGTAAAGACAAGTCTCAGACCATGTCACCTAGTCACAAGACCGAGTTATTTATTTATTTATTTATTTATTTATTTATTTATTTATTTATTTATTTATTTATTTATTTTTACAACTTATATTTTTACACTACCCAAAGGACTCTGGACGGCTTACAATCAAAGAATTAAAACAGTTAAAACATCAAATATCAATAAATAATTAAAACAATAATAAAAACCTTACACTAAAATCATTACGCTAAAATTGCCATCAGAGGACCCACAGCCTATGTTGTATCAATTAAAAAGCTTCTGTAATGAGGCAATGAACCCAGGGACAGTTAAATTTAGAGTAACTGTCTTCGCTTAAAAAAATGAAACCAATGAAAAATCTGCCTGTTCCCCACATTTACTTAATCATTAACTCATTCTTTTATTCAGTGGCCATCGAATATTCTTTGAGGGCATGCCATGTAACCATAACTTAAATATAAGCAGGATAAAAGATTCCCAAATAAAGGAAGGTGCCTGCACATTGCATGCATGAAAACCTAGGGTGCAAGAGGTTCCCAGAGTGCCTCTTTCCCATCTACCCATCACTGTCCTTCCTTTCTTCCTAGTGTCACACCCTCAGCCAGGGCTTTTATGAGGTGATGTCACCTCATGAAAGCCTTGGCTGAGGCTGAAGAGGAGGGTGACCATGGGAAGAAGGGCAGGGCTGTGATTAACAGAGGTCCCTTCCTCTGAAAGACTGTGGTGGAAGAGCCTGTGACTGGAGGAGGGGGGGGAAAGGCCCAAGCCACACTAAGCTGGGAGCAAGGAGCCCTGCACAGAGAGCCAGCCTCCCCTGTCTACCCGAAGCCCCACCAGGATGGCACTTAGTGACCTCAGTGCAAATTTATTCCCAAATAGCCACATTCTCATGTGTGTACAAGGCAGTTTTTCAACCTTACCATTCCTTTAGTTGTACTTACCATAACGGTTGTCTGTGGGGGCCAGCCAGCAGAGCCTATATAGTAGCCTAAGCCCTTGAGGACAATTCTCTGCCTTCTAGATGTGATGCTATTTTCAGGACCCTGGACAGCAGACAGACCTTTCTTTCACCAGTGGAGAAGGACAGACAGCTGGGGTCTTCCACAAGCTGGCTGGATGAGACCTTTCAGAGGATTTTGTAGTCAGAGAAACTGTTGTGTGGCCAAGAGATTGCAGGTATAGATAGGACTTAATTGATCTTCCTTGCTGCTTTTGATAGGAAGGAAAGCATTCAAAGACTGAAGATGAGGAGAGAATAAGGCTTTGTGGGGAGTCTTCCATGTTCACAAAATGCCATAAAACAATCCCTTCCATACTTTATGGTCGAAATCTGTAGGAGGCCATTTTCTTCTCAAAGTCTATTGCGTTTGAACCCAATGTTTTGAGCTCAGCAAAAAAAGACAAAACCTTAGCAGATGTCTCCAATGGAGACACCTTCCTTTTAAAAAAACCTTAGAGCTCCCGAAAGCTGAACAAAAGGAGCAGTATGTCAAGGCCAAAATTCAGTCTGTGAAGTCTATAGAAAGAAGTGGAATGATTGACCTTCTTCCTTTTTCTTTGGATTCTGCCTCATATCATTGAAATTCTGCATAGAACATGCTCACTTACCCATGCAAGAGACATTGCATGGGTGAACATACAGTAGTACGCCTTAAGACAAATTTAATTCATTCTATGTCATTTTGTTTTACAAAAAAAATCATCTTGCGAAACACAGTTTCCCATAGGAATGAGTGGGAAACCAATTAATCTGTTCCAAAGGTTGGGGGAAAGGCCAAAAAAGCCAGTTTTTTCTGACCTCTTTATAAAGTGCACTTTAAAGGCATGCAAAGCTGGACCACCAGCAGCCCGGACCCCTCCCCCCTGCAGTGCAATGCAAACATAGACAAAAGAAAGCAGCAAAAGAACCCTCAGCCTGTTCCTGCCAAAAGTGGAATGGAAAAAATGCAAGTATGGACAAAAGCAAGCAGCAAAACAAACCCAGCCCGTTCCTGCCTGCAAAGGAACAGGAGGGGAAAAAATGTAAAGATGGAGCAAAGAAAAAATGCAAAGAAAGGTAGCTCCCTACATTTCCAAGTTCTAAAAGCCCCCAAACTGCTGCAAAACAATGTCCAGAATGGCCTCCAAACTTGATGAAAAAAACTCCTTCCACCCTCCACAAACTACAGGGGTGCAATGCATCCTGGGTAACTTGTTTCAAAATGCTGATTGGATTTTGGTCTTGTGAAGCATCCCATGGGGAATTTTCATCTTGCGAAGCAATGGTATTCCCAGAATTTTTTTTGTCTTGCAAGTTTTCCATCTTACGAGGCATTTGTCTTAAGAGGTATTACTGTACAAATAAAGGACATTTACAATGCACTCTGATATGCAGACACCAGCTTGTGCTATTCTAGCACTTGTTCCTTTCTACACTGCACCTTCCCTGGGTGGAATAGCTAATACTCTGGAAGACAGATTCAGAATTTAAAATGATCTTAATGGGATGGAGCACTGGACTGAAACCAATAGAATGAAATCTAACAGGGAGAAGTGCCAAGTACTGTGCCTAGAGGGGGAAAAACCCAAATGCTCATTTACAAGACAAGGGACACTTGGCTCAGCAAATACTACAAAAGAGAAGGATCTTGGAATTGTCATAGATCATAAGCTGAATATGTCCCAACAGTGTGATGTGGCTACAAAAAAAAATTCTTAAAATTAAAACTCATCTGAGCAAATTCTTCAGAGAAGCTTTTTCGATATACCGTAAGTGAAGTGGCATTAGTATAATAAAAATCAAACTCAAAATAATTAAAACAGTTAGGGAATATGAAACTGCTATGTTACTTACTGGTAAAAACATTAAGGGCACGGGCAGGATCTACAAAACTATAGGACAAGTAGTAATAAATCTAAATAACAGAATCATTAAAATGCCAGAAGTAAAAATGAAAGATCACATGGAAGAATTACTATGAATGTTAGCAACAGTTAAACAATACTGTATAACAGTTTTTCTAGCTGATATACTCCTTTGTTCATAACCAATAAATCTCATAACAACCCCATCCATTCTCTTGGAGAAAAACGGTTTGATGGCTTGTATGTGCATGATCAAGCAATCTTTGCTGCCAGCAAAGGACCAGACTGAAAACCTATATACTGTGCTGTATATACTCTGATATAAGTCTAGTTTTTCAGCCCTAATTTTGGGCTAAAAAGGGGGCCCTTGGCTTATATTCAGGTCAATACTTTTAGCCACTGAGGCAAGTGCTTGGGTCGGTGGCTAAAAGTTGTTTTAAACATCATGCGCCACTTCTCCTGACTCCCCCCCCCCGCATCACGGGGGAGCAATGTGCGATGTTTAAAATGAAATTTAGCCACCAAGGCAAGTGCTTGGGTTGGTGGCTAAAAGTCATTTTAAACATCACACACTGTTCCCCCAGCTCACGAAGGAGAAGCTGCCAGGCCCTGCTGCATTTCCCACCCTAGACTTATACTGGAGTCAATACATTTTGCCAATTTTGGGGGGGTTAAATTAGGCGCCTCGACTTATACTCAGGCCAATTTATACTCGAGTATATATGGTAGTTATCTGATTCCACATGCCAGACCAGCAATGATAAATGCCCACATTTAGGTAGGGTCAATTTCCCAATATGTCCCAATATATCTTTCTGATATTGACTATTTATATAACAGTCCGGTTTGTATTTTGTGGCTTTTATCAAAAGTTTTACAATGTTTTTAAAATGTTCTATTCTGGCAAATTCAATGTTTTATTCTGGCAAATTGTTTTATTCTGGCAAATCGATATTTTGGTATTTCTTGATTTGGTTAACAACCGTAAATAGAGATTCATTCATTCATTCAATAGGTCCACCACACGAAACATTCCTACTAAAAATTGTGAAAAGTGACCCTTGAATGTTTGAAGAAGAAATGGAGGGGTTCATATAGCCTTCCTCACACACTGGAAGCACTGATGGATCCAAGATTCCACCTCAAGAGGATAAACACTAGCCACTACTAGCCACTCTGTGTGACATATACAGTGAACCTCTTCAGTGTGTAGACAGGAGGTCTGAGCAAACGTTCCTTTTATGTAGTCTAACTGGGACGCTATGCTATTAATTCAGTGACACAACGGTTGCTTACTGGACCATGAATGAGCCGCGTATCCATAAGCTTCCTTGTCACCTCTCATCGCATCCCATGTTCTCTTGGGAACCCATGAGTATTGGTGCCTTGAATGTGGCTCATCAAGCCAGGTTTCGGTGACATCTGCACCGATAAACTGGCTTAATCCGTTCTTACAGTCCAGAAGGTGAACCTGGGTGTTTTAAAACAGAGATTTAAACAAGCGTCAAAAACCAGGCGAACGAGGGGAGGGAGGGAGGGAGGGAGGGCTGAGGAGAGAGTGTCCTAATTTCATGCCTCCCTCAGCTTCATTCATTTCTCCAGTTATTGCAGACCCACTTTTGTTCTCTGAATCATCCCTAGAGTCATGGCAACTGGATTTCTTTTTCTTGAGAGATAGAAACGTTTTGCTGCTCATCCAAACCGCTTCATCAGTCTTCATCAAACTGACGAAGCTGCTTGGATGAGCAGCGAAATGTTTCTATCTCTCAAGAAAAAGAAGTCCAGTTGCCATGAGTGAATTTCCAGAGAAACTCACCTGGGTGACTGAGAATCTTCACAGACCCTCTGTGAAATGCTTCCTCAAATCTCTGTAAGAAAGAAGAGTGCTGGATGGCCAGAGTGGCACTCAGAAAGAAATAAAGGAAGAGGCAGAAGTTCTACTCACTTTTTGATCTGACTCATCCACGACCTCTTGTGAGTCCTGATTTACTTTTCCCATCAGTAAATGTCTTTTTATCAAGGTGAGAGGGGAAAAGCTCCTGAACTGGGGTTTATCTATCATACTGTTATATTTGAATGGACCTAATAATTTCTGTTAAGCTTCAAGCCTATTGGCATTGGTTATTGTATTCAGCAAAAATGTCCATCTTCATCCATCTCCCTTCAGGTTCTTTGCAGCCTTTCTTTTGATCTGGTGCTCCTGCTAAGGCAAAAGAAGGGAAAGATCTAGATAAGTGGTTGTCAACCTGTGGGTCCCCAGATGTTCTTGGACTGCAACTCCCAGAAGCCTCCACCACTCGGTGTGCTGGAAGGGGTTTCTGGGAGTTGCAGTCCAAGAACATCTGGGGACCCACAGGTTGAGAACCACTGACCTAGATTTACAGGCAAGTGCCATCTGGTACTTGCAGTAAAACAGAGCTTGGAAAAACCTACTGCCCAAGCAACTGGGGGAGTCAAGAGGTGGTGCTGTAGTCCAAGAAAATAACGATTCCAAGCTGTACAATAGACTTCTTGACACAAGAGTTGCACCAACAATATATGATAAGACCTATGTAAATTGATTGAGGATCCAAGAATTGCAAGAATTGTCCCAACTGTTTATTGGAATTTAGAGGCAACACCAACTGTCATCTTTGTGGCAACCTCAGAAGAGGGATATTTGGTTTGCTAATGTTTGTTAATCTCATAGAAATTAGCCCAATTTCTTCATTTTATTCCCATACATAACTTGAATAATGATAACTCGACTCTGCTACCATACTTCTGTAATTGTTTTCCCTTTTTGTATCTCCTTCTAACTTCAGTAGTCATGATGTGGCCTCCTATCAGCTTCTCTTCCTTGCTAACACCTCCCCCACCCATTAAAAAAAATAGGAAGCCCGGTTAAGGGACTATCCAGACTGGCTGTTTTAGTGTGGGCTAGATTAGGCTACAAAGGTTGGGTGAAACGTTTCTCCTGTCTGAATGATCAACAAACTTCTGCAGCCTGATCCACTGTCATTTAAGCACTTCCACAATCATTGGCAGAGGATCAGGGAAGGTGAAATTATTATTTTTTACATCTGCTAAATTATTACTGATTTGATGAATCACTTCATTTAAATAGCATAAATTATCTTTGCTCATCTGTGTATTGTCAGCCAAAGCTGTGATTTTGATCAGCAATACACAGATAGGCAAAGAATTGTTTTAATACTGTATAAACAAAGTGATTCATCATGTTAGCAATGCATAAAATTTTTACTTCCCCTGATCCACTGCAGATAATCAAGGGGCTTTTCAGGGGGACTGTTAACCCCTCCAGTACAACAGTGGTTCCCAACTTTAAGTAACTCAGATGTTCTTTAAGTAACTCAGATGTTCTCACCCATCCAGCATATCTGGTGGTAAAGGTTTCTGGGAGCTGCAACCAAAGAACACCTGGGTTACGCAAGGTTGGGAACCACTGCAGATAAGGAAGAATCCCCACCACTAATTTGGCCTTTGATTGACCAATAACATGTCTGTCTTGTCTGGATTAAGCTTCTATTTGTTAGCCTTCATCCAGTCCATTACTGACAATAAACACAGTTTGAAGCACAGAACAACATCCTTGGAACTGGAAGAGAAGGAGAGAGAGAGTTGGCTTTCATCAGCATATTGATGGTATGAAACCCCAAAACTTTGGAACCCTCTCCCAGCAATTTCATGCAGATGTTGAACCCTGAGAAGCACCATTCATAGATCAATGATCATAGTGTTGAAGAGGATTCTCCCAACACCACTTCCTGAGTTCAGCCACCTGAGAAGGATTGGAACCACGGCAAAGCAGTGCCTCCAAGACCCATCCTAGAAAGATACCATGACTGATAGCTTCAAAAAAAATTCAGAGGTCCAACAGAACCATCAGGAACGCACTGCCTCTGGCCAGTTCCTGATGTACATCATCTGCCAAGGTGACCAAGCCATCTCTGCTCCCTAACCAGGCCTGAAGCCAGATTGAAATGGATCTAGATAATCTACTTCACCCATACACTCCTGGACACCACCACATACTCCAAAACCTTGCTCAAAAGTGGAATATTGGAGACTGGCCAATAGTTATCTAATACAATGGGATTCAAGGGGATGTTTTTTAAACAAAGGTCTAATTACTGCCTCCTTTTGGCCTTCTGGTACATTGCCTTGTTACAAGGAGGAATTCTCCATTTCCCTAACCCACTCACTAGTTTGCTCCACCACCACCACCACCCGCTGGCTGCTATTGGGTCGGAAGCAGCTGAGCGATATGAAAACCATAGCAGGTAGGTATATGCATGCATAGAAGCTCAATAATGAACACTGCATGTCTGTAAGAACATAAATGCTTAGGAGGCCAGTAATGAACGCTGCAGATCTGAAAACCCTGTGTATACTTACCAGCTAAAGCTGGCATCAGGCAAACTATCACCTTACAGTGTTTTTGCTCCTGGGAGAGAGATGCAATTTCAAGACAGAATAGGACAGGCACGGGGTACTGCATTATGCATCAGGGTATTACAGAGCTGACCAGGGGATGAAAACTAAGAGCTTCAGGCTGAAAGCTGGGAAGTATTACATCTGTTCTTGTTTTGTGGCTTTAGTACTCTAATTCAGAGATACCCCTATCTGACATGCCACTTAAAGCCATACATGTACATATACTTTCAGTAACTGGATACAACTGAAAAAGCCGATTCCTCCTCTCCGCAGTGTTTGCAATTGTGTGAATCCACTCTTTCGGCATATCCAAATTTAGTCTACCCCCCATGGCTTGCCTTTCCTTCCATTCGCACCTTGTCATTCCTGCAGGTAAGGTTTCAAGCCCAGTAGACGGCCTGCTATGCAAGAGATTAGATTTGGTTGCTGCACCGCTAAGCTCCCATCTGCTTTCCTGCAAAGGAAGCCTTCAGACAGGGCCATTGAGAAGAAATACAACTGTAAAGAGGGAACAGCAGCTGTGCTCCGATGAGATCCCAGTCGAAGAGAGATCCCTGCCAAGATGAGCCCCGGGTACCATCAGAGGCAGACAAAGCTAGGGTAAATGAAACCAGCTTAACTCTGCAGAGGTCTAGATGGGCATGCCTTTAAGGAAGCCATAACTCTCCTATTTACATGGTGTCTGCCTTGGGGGAGAGAATATAGAAGGGATTGCTCGTTGCCAAAATATTCGGGACATAACTCCATGAATCTCTATGATGTTTTTAATCTTTGACCTTCCTGGGATCTCATCAGAAGAGCAGCTACCTGGATGAGTGCTGGGGCACTTGAAAGTGGCTTATGCAGTTCCTTGCAGTAGTAATGGAAGCCTCTTCTACAGTTTCTCCCACACAAGCCATGCTGAAAGTGTGAGACACGATTATAGAGTTTAAGTCTGGTTCCTTTTTATTCCTTAACTCAGGGAAATAAAAGAAAACACACACGCAAACGTAATTGAGAACTGTGTGGAGGGCCAGCTTTGTGGAGAGGAGTAGGTTAAATTCAGCCATTCCTCCAGTGGGGAATAGTGGTCTTGCTCCAGTCCTCCAGTCAGCTGGTGGCGCTGAAGGAGGCCGCTGCCTGCTTTTGCAATACCTTGCCCCTGCAATGACTGGTATTTGGTGGCCTGAGGTGCCCATGATCCAAAGGGCCTCTTCCCCTTCAGGCTGGCTGGCCCTAAGAAGTAGTGAGACACAGTCTTTGACTGTGGCTGATGTGCTTGGTCTGTACATTCATTCCTTTCCTGCAGTGAGTGTACTTGCTCAAATTGCATCTTGGCCTCTAATCACCAGCTTCCACCTCAAATGACATTGTGTTTTCTTTTTAAAGAACTCTAAATCGGCTCATAGTGTACTTTCTTTCAGTGCCACTTGGGAGCTCTAGTTCAGAGGGAGGCAGACACATTTCACCTGAGCTATTTCTCCTTTTGTTTCCAGCATCCCACTGGATGATCAAGTGTGGAAGAGGAAGAGAAGTTCAATGTATCCTCGAAGGCTAGTTGTTGTGAGTTTTTCAGGCTGTTTAGCCATGTTCTGGAAGTTTTTCTTCCTGATGTTTCACCAGATTCTGTGGCTGGCATCTTCAGAGGGCAAGGTGCTCAGGGAACTTAGGAGTTCTCCCTGTGCTCTGGGGTATAGAGTGAGTAAGACTGTGGGTTTTTTTTTAAAGTTGTGGGAAAGAGGAAACTTGCCCTATGCAGATGAATAGGTGTTAGTCATTGTATTGTGATGAAGGGATTAAGAAGTTTCTCTGCAGTTAGGGGTGGCAGCACTCCTTGTCTGTGGTTGATTGGTGTTGTTAGCTGTTCTATTGTGTGAACTGATCACTGTTGCTTTGGCTGGGTGGAAATCATTGACCTTTTGCAGATTGTAGTTTCCAGTTCTGGACGCCAGGCTTTATTGATTTTTACACTTTCTTCAGTTTTTGTTGAAACTGTGCTTATGTTGTGGATTTCAGTGGCTTCCCTGTGTAGTCTGTTATCCAGTACCTCTGTGTCCTAGAAGAGGATTTCATGTCCAGTTTGTTTCAGGGTGTGTTCCACTACTGCTGATTTTTTCTGCTTGTTTTAGTCTGCAGTGTCTTTTGTATTATTTGATTCTAGCCTGGATGCTGCGCTTTGTGGTCCCAAGATATACCTGCCCTGGCCACAACTACAAGAAGTTGAAAGACTCATCTGCAGGGTGGTGGGTAGCCGTTGTACGACAACCTGAATCATTTCGGGTAGTGGGCATTCTTTACTTGTTTTGTCCTCCTTCTTGTGAAAGGTGGAACAATGCTAGCTAGTGACAGCAGAGGCAGCTAATTTAAAAAGGCATTTCCACAAAAGGTGATATGAAGGTTGAATTAAAAATGCAGGTACTATGAAAGAATCAGCCCTTGTTATCAAGATTCAGTGAAGGTGTTAAGAGTAATTGAGGTCTGAGCATCTGCCCACCTGTAATCACCAGCCTTGCTGCTTTGGGCTGGCATGTGTTGATTGTGTAGCAATAGATCAAAATACATTTCACTCTCATTATGATTTATGACCTGGATGGTTTTGAATAAAAGTGGCCAAAATATGCTTGTCAAGTTGTAGTGGATAGGGCAGCAAGATTTGCAACAGCTACCCAAAAGCTGAGGAAATTTATGTAAAGACTTCTACAATGAATTTAAAATTTCAGAAATTGTTCATATTCCCGATATACTTGCACTTTGTTTTTAAGGCAATATGTATTTGTAGATATATCTTTTTGCATTATTATATTTTAACTTGGTAGCACTATGTTTTAAAACCAATATCCTGGGGTGTATTTGTATGTTTATTTATGTTTTAATTGCAGCTCTAATTGTGATTGGGTGACCAATGTGATCAACAATAAAGATACTGTATCTGATTTATGGCCCATAGAGATGCCTCTGACAAGTATCCCGCAGGTTCCTTCCACAACTCTAGTAGCCCCACTGAGGATACAGCACTTTAGATTTGAAACACCTTTTCCTTAAAGACAAATTGCCTTAAAAATCACTGTCTGTTTTTCAAATCACTTTTTCTGAAGAGCCCCCTTGCCCCCCCTTTTTGACCACTGTGTCGGTTTTTCTTGAGACAACCACTGGCGGTGGCTTTTTTTTAATCGATTCCCACGCCCCCTTTTAAAGCACCTTTTTTCAGTCCCCCCCCCCCCCCGTTTCTGCCGTTTCCCTGTTGTAGTTTAAAGTGGTTCAGCCAAGTGCGAATGGGGAAGGCGACTGCTAAGCAACCACTGAAATACGGACTGCCGAACCGCTGTAGCCATCCCATGACCGCAGGAGGAGATAAGGCGATGCAAAATAAAAAGTGGCTGCTCAAGGAAGTACAGTAGCGGCCAAAGAAGGCAATTCAAACCCACTGTAGACTGTAGCCCTTAGCTCCCTTCCAGCTTAAACCATTTCAGCCTTCATGGAGAAAATGGTTCCGTTCTTTCTTCTCCTTTTGTGATCTTGTGCAACGCAGGGCCAGCCCTGTTGGCCTTCAGCATACTTGCACATATAGAAGCCAGCTCTTGAGGCTTCTGTTCTCAAGTCTGAATGTATTATTGTGGATAATAAATCAATGTAACCATTTCCTTTTATCTTATCATGAGCACCTTAATTCATAGCCCGTCTACTTTACTTAGCCCGCTACACGCTGCAGGCATAATTAGCACAAATTACTTTCGTTCATACTAGATCACATGAAACAGGGCAGCGGAGCAACAAGGCAGGTCCCGAGAAGAACCTTCCAAGGACCCGGATTTCCTTTCTGCCTCCGAATGGTAGATTGTCACCACCTATCATGATCTTAATGCCGTCAGTGTCATTCCCACAAGCTCAAATGGCCTTAGAGAAAGGTATTACCCTTGCCCAGTGATGGCGAACCTTTTAGAGACCGAGTGCCCAAACTGCAACTCAAAACCTACTATTTCCCCACACACACAAAGTGCCAATACGACAATTGGAACTGAATACAGTGGTACCCCGGGTTACAAATGCTTCGGGTGCTACTGGGAAAGTCAAGATCGAAGAGCAGGCTTTTGAATTTCTTGCCACCACCGCACCCTCGCTGTGGCTGCGGGAAATTCAAAAGCCTGCTCTTCGATCCTCACTTTCCCAAAGAGTAGCACCCCATCCACCAATCTGCCTTGGGCTACAAATGAGCCCACAAGCCACTGCTTCCCTTTCACCCGGCTCTCTGCACGGAGCACAGTGGTGTGCTCCGAGCGAAGGGGGAAGTGCCATGGCTGTGAGGGGGGTGATGTCGCGTGCACTCAGAAAAAGCTCTGTGTGCCACCTTTGGCACCCGTGCCATAAATTCGCCAGCATTGCCCCATACCTACACCAACATTTGGAAGTTCTTTCTTCTGGGGTGTGCTTACCACCAGAAAAAGCAGGAGATCTTTCTATACATGATAGTATTCAATTAAGTTGGGGGTGGTATTTTAAAATTAGCCCACAAGGGCATTTGTCATAGCATTGACGCTAAACGATGCTGAAAAGTTGAGCTGGTAGCAAAAGCAAGCAATTTGTGACCCACAGGGATGCCTGTGACAAGAGCAGTATCTGCAGATTCCATTCACGTTACTCATTGGCCCTGAGGACGGCAAGTGTCTTTTGATTCAAGGGCTCAGCCTTCGTAGCATACACTTTGAAATCAAAATGCACCAAACAAGGCTTTAGCTTTCCATACAGCATCTCGAACCATAAGAGTCATCCACATCAGCATAACCCAGACTTGCCTCATGGCACAGCAGTTAAACTGCTGTACTGCGGCCAAACTGTGCTTATGACTCAGGGTTCAATCCCAGGTAGCTTGGTTGAAGGGTGACTCAGCCTTCTAGCCTTCTGAGGTCAGTAAAATGAGTATCCAGCTTGCTAGGGGAGGTGGGGCAATGTGTAGCCAGCATAATTGAAACAATTGAAACACCACAGGATGTGGTGATGGCATCTGGCCTGGATGCCTTCAAAAGGGGATTGGACAGATTCCTGGAGGAAAAGTCCATCACAGGTTACAAACCATGATGGAGAAACCAGGGTACTTCAAGGGCCAGATGCAGGGGAGTGGTATCAGGAGACAGATATCTAGTCTCATGCGCTCCCAAACGCATCTGGTGGGGCCGCTGTGAGATACAGGAAGCTGGACTAGATGGGCCTTTGGCCTGATCCAGCATGGCTCTTCTTATGTTCTTATGTTCTAAGTGGCCCGTAGAGGTGAATGGCAATGGCGGGAAACCCAGAATGAAACAGATAAAGAAACAGTTAAGGGTCTTTGGAAGGCTTATTCCAAGGCAATGGAGGGAGCAAATAAATCATATTTTCTCTACCACCATAGATTCAGCATAAAATCAACCAACGGAACTTTTCCAAAAAGTCTGCTACTGGCTGACTTGCTGGTGGATAAGACAGACCACTCTGTAACTTGCTGTAAAGAATTTGCAGACAAAATTGAACAGATCTGGACTACCTCAGATGCTGCTATTGATCCAGAACTGGTAAATAAAGCACACACACACCCCAACTGTCCTGTATCAATGGATGACTTTCTTCTCCTACAGCCAGATGATGTGGTCTGGACCCTTGGGAAGGAGAGGGCCATCACATGCCTGCTGGATCCTTGCCTTTTTCTCCATCCTGACACCCTCACAGGTACATCTCGTGGGAACACATGAAAGGGCTGTCTCTGTTGTTACACCCAGACTTTGGAACTCCTTCCCGCTGGAGGCCAGGACTGCCCCGTCTCTGCTTTCCAAAAGCAGGCCAAGACCTTCCTCTTCAGGCAAGTTTTCCCTGAATGAGGGACTTCCTACTATGCAAGTTTATATGGATTACCATACATGAGTGCATTGACTGATTTCCTTTTCCAAGGAGAAAAGTGGGGTAAAAAATATTCAAAATAAATAAATAAATAAATATGATGTGACTTTTATATGAATCTACCATACACGGCTACACAGACTTTGTGTTTATAACCGCTTATAACTTTGTGTTTGTATCTCTCCTTGTGTGATTACATTGACACTATGTTATCAATTGTAAGTTCCCATCCCTCATAACTATTAGAATGATGGTCTACCGTACATGATTACATAGAATTTGTACTCTTTTCTTAACTGCTAGTGTTCTCTTTTAGCTTTAATGTTGCCTTCTAATGTTGTAAGAGACCCCTCAATTCCCTCTTCTTAAACTTGAATATTTCTTAATTGCATTGGACTGTATATTGTCCCTCAATACTGTAAGCCACCTTAGGTCCTTTCCAAGGAGAAAGACAGGGGTAAAAATGCTCACAAATAAATAAAATAAAATAAAATAAAATAATTCAATTGTAAACCAGCCAGAGAGTCCTTTTAAGTGCTATGGGGCAATATATAAGCAGCATGCTGTACTTTGCTTTTTGCATCCCCTTTCAAAGCAATGTGGCCAGTGTGGCCCTGTGTAGGATTCAGTTACCTTGCCAAAAGTAATCATCAGGCACAGGGAGTAGAAGTATTCAATGGGTGAAACTCTGTTACTTAGTGTTGTAGACAACTATAAGCAACTAGAGTAGGCTTATAGAATCAGTGAAACTTAACAGGGGCGTTGACTCAACCAGAGCTCTGTTGACCCTATTCTAGTTGTCACTTACTACCCCAAGCAACAGGATTTGTCAATATAATAAGCTCTTTCCAGGCTCTTTGCTTCGCTAAGACCAGTGCAGGTGCCATCATACGTCCCCCCTCCCCCCATCCAGCTGATGGAAGAACAACTGCAGGCTTTTAGTAATGCCTTTTCAAATCTTGTGAATGATATCATCACAGATAACTCCAGTGAACTGGTCATGCATATGGTCTCTGACTGAAAATCTAGTAAAGAACATTTTAATCACTAGGCAACAGAGCTATTAAAAGGCATTAGTACCATCTGGGCTATTGACTGCAAGCCATTGAGAATCTCTCTGAATTTAGCAGATCTGTGCTTGGAGTCCAAATTCAGGTCTCCCCTTAAAATGGCAGTTGGTGGGCCATTAGCAGTAAAGGAAATAATAATGCAGTGCCTAATGCAATGTGTCTGTTCAACACAGGTTAGGTGTCCATTTGTTGCTGCTGTATAATAGTGGCATTTGCAGCCTTGCCCAAAGTCCCAGGTTTGAATAATTACAGCCACCAGTCATGTAATTGCAACCATACTGTTATCAATTTTGAGAGGCAGCATCTGTCTGTAATTTTTAAACAAATAGTTCAGTGTCTCATTACTCGAGGGTTGCTTCCCTTGAACTAAAGCCACCATGTTTCTCATCATGTGAGGTGAAGGGAATGCTCACTGGTAACAACATTGCAGTGCATATGCCAGCCATCCTTGCATCATAGGGACCATTAGCCTTGATTTCAGACCAGAAAGAGGCATGAAAGACTGCCTGTAATTAGAGCTGGAAGCACATTAATATTGTAGAGTGGTGACTGAGGCAGTCTTTTCAGGTTCATGAAATCGAGCTTCAGAGAAATCCCATGCTTAAATCCTGAAGACCAATAATCAAACAAAGTAAGCTAATTTGTGTAAGCTTGTGGTGGGAAAAGCTCATTTGATGACACTTTCATTAGTGAAGAATTTCTGTCCTTCAGACATGAGCTACCATTAACATCTGCCTCTTGCCTCAGGTTCATCTTGGCGGGCCTACAGCTTTTGCATGACATGCTACACTTAGAGTTGAAGACTAAAAGGCATCCTGATGCACCAAACACAGTGGGCCTGAGATGGCAAAAGGGGGAGAAAGTTGCTTCAGGTGTTGTTGATTCCAGACTCTCAAAGTGGAAGGCAGAGTGCTCTGTTTATAGCTTGCAGCAACACAAGAGAAAACACAATCCAAAGGAGGAGAATGCTTGGAAATCCATTTTCTTCGCGGAGCAAAGGCTGAAGGCAGCCTGAAGTAGAAGGCAGGAAGGCGGTGCCTTCCCCAGTTCCATGCACACATAGTCTGACAACAAGACAATATAATCTGCCATTACTGAGAGAGCATCAAGCTACCTCAAGAGCTAACAAGACACATGCAACTGTGGACTCCAACACCTTGCTGCTGGCTGCTCCCACTTCCTCTTAGCATCTGCCATCTGAGGTAGCTGCCTCTCCTTAACTAGTGGCAGGGTTGGCCTGTTGCTAAGCAACAACCACCAGCACCAAAACATACCTCCTTCACCTATAAGAACACTACAATGTGTGAACATTTCTTCTCCTTGTGCATTAGATATTTCAAGTCTTCCCATCATGCTGAGATGACTCCCACTTGGATTAAGGCTCCCAGGATTTTAGGGGTGACCTGTGTTTGCTTTCCCAGAGGATTCTGCTATAGTTGTAGGTGCCCTCAGCTTGAAACTAGTCCCCCCGAGAGATTTTTTTTTTTTAAAAAAAAAACACCAGATAGGAATAATAGGAAGGGAGAGTCAGGGACCAGTAGTTTTTATCTTTCTTACACACACAGAGAGAGAGGGGGACAGGCAGGCAGGGGAGGGGGGTGATGTGATTGGTGCCCCAGGCAAACTCCTGGCAGCCATGGCAACTTGGGGCAGCCATGTGGATTTAAATTACGATACCTGCCCACTGCTGCCCTACTTGTGCCTTGTGCTTCAGAGGCAAGTTCATTAACCACCACAATGTAGAATGGCTGAAAAGGATTTCCGAATCAGTCTTCAGACATCAAACTGTGTGCCATGAGCACAACCCACAATGAGACTTTTGGGATCCTTGCCGTGGTACTTACTGGTAGTGTATTTTAACTCTGGGCCATCGGCCCTAGTTTGATACATTTCGTTCCTCATTGATAAGGTAAGAAGGCTTAGTTTGGACCTGGGAAAATAATTTGCTCAGGCTTTTTAGTTTTCTTCCAATCTATCATTCTCTGGATTTTTCCTCATTTCCCCTTTTTATCTCTATATTGAAATGTTACCATTTTAGACAAGGGAAGAGGAAGAAAGAGAAAGACACAAATGCGGCTTTACTGTTTATCACGGGCGAGTCACTTCAGCCTCAGCTTCTATTCCAGAAGACTCCCTCAGCCCCCATTTGCTATCATCTTTTTTGGAGATGGCATCCACTGAGCAGGAATTAATCATTATTTCGTCATTAAATTGCAAGGTGCCTTCTTTGCTGCCACAATGAGACTGCTGTTCCCTGCATAAGGCCTACCTGACCCACGCTTTTCTGCCATGTCACAAAGATTTTTATTCATTTATCATTCCACAAATCATTTGGCCTTGTGTTTTTCACTTTCCTGGAAATAATATTTTTATTTACCCTTTTTATTTTATTTTTCTAGTGGTGAGCCTTGTCCATAGCTTGTCCTTCGTATTCATGCTATGCGTTTCTCAAACCTTTTGGCCATATACACTAAACAGCCAGACCGCAGATGATTGTCCCATCCGCATTCCCATTCTAACAGGTGGTGATCTAGGAGATATCCCAGACAGACTTTTAAAGCATGGTGCTGCCTCCAAGTAGTCCAACAAATTATACATTTAAAAAAAATTAAAGGGAGAAATTTCTCCAATGCTACATTTCACATGCTGGGTTGCCCTATATCTAGTTGTTACATAATGTTGCCTGAGAAACCGCCGTGTTGTTTATCTCTTGCAAGTGCTGTGTGGGCTTTATTTGGCTGCCTTGTACAATGGCAGTTTCCTAATGCTTTAGTTTAGCTGCACACACACACACACACACACAGAGACACACAGACACACACACACACACAAACACACAAAGGCAACCGGAGAGAAGAATTCCCAGGTGAGATAAATAAACCCTCCTCGTGCCAGTATAGACAAGAAAGTCAAAGCAATTTACACCAGCGAAAGATCTATCCTGTCTGTGCTTCTATATTAAGCAGCCGTCTCCTGTTTTTAATAAGCTCTCTCAGTGCATTAGTAGCTTTTGCAACCTTCTGTTCTGCTCTAAATAGTTTCTTGGGTCACCGTTTTAAGCTGAACCAACTCTTTCAGGATTTGTCTCTCCTTTGCGACACTTCAGACCAGACTGATGTAGTCCATTTCTGCAGCCCCCTCCATTTGTCTCTGCACAGTGCAATGAAAAAACAAGGCAGGCAACCCACATAAGTACAAGCAGGTGCAGAATAAAATGCCAGCTTTCAAAATGGATACTGAATTTCAAACAATGCTTATTCCAATATGAACACTAGAATTTCAGTGTGGATGCTCAGCATTTGGGCAAATGAAACCACATGCCAGTGTATTTTTTTTAACCTTCTATCTAGTACTACATAATTCATGTTTGGGTACTACCTACAATATAGTGTGCAAGCTTCTGGAACCTTCAGGACTCTTCATCAGGAAAGGTGGCAACAAAGCAAGAGGTGGAGGGCGAGGTAACATGGCTGATGTTCAAGCTATATGATGGAAGGTATGGTTGCATTTAGTCACAACCCACAGAGGGGACTGGAGAGGCTTTTGTGGATTTTCAGAATAAGTTATATCAGGTGCTGTGAGAATTTCTCCAAATGTTGATTGCAATTGGGGAGGAACGAAGCATCACTCCCTCCATTTTTAATATACAGGTATAAAAATCAGCTGTTTCTCAGGACTATTTAGGTTTCTCACCTTGACAGATAGAGACTTCTGAGGAGTTCAAAGACATGCACAACATTTTATGAGCTTGGGTCCTTTGAGGAAAAAAGGCAGGATAGAAATATAAATAAATGAATACATCTGACAAAAGCAGTGCCCTGACATGGATTTTAGAATATTTCTTAGGACCACCACAGCGACTTTTTGCTGGTGCTGCTTCTTTTGTTTAGTAAGTGTGTGTCATTTAAGTGGTAACAGATTTGTTCTTTTCCTTATTTTTCCCCTTTTGATCTTTTTAATCTTTCCTCAAGAAACGTAAAGCATGCAATATTTTCTGCCTCTGATTCATTTGAATTCTTTCTGTGAAGTAGCTGACAGGCAGGAATAAGAAAGCAACAAGATAGAACTGTTGGCTCTCTGGCACCTGATTTCTTCTGAGTTAAAATAAGAGGGGAATGTGTCTTCCTGCAATAGAGAATAACCAAAAGATAGACATGTCTTGTTCGTACAGGTTTTATTTCATTTTTTACAAAAATCATATCCATGAAAAGCAAGATCAGTCTTAGAAAGAGTGAATCATTTGCAGAATCTAAAACCTAAATTTGTCTAGGATCGAGTAAACGGCTATAAGGAATTAGACCTCTGCGAGGTCAGTCAAAATTTGCTATCCCTGTTTGACAGACAGGCATTAAATACGCATTAGAAATGTCCCATGAATACATGCTCTGAATAAACATTAACCCAAATGCTTAGAAGTTAATGGAGTAGATCCCAATCCTGACACACTCTGATCCTTAAAAGAACAATTTAAAAATCCCAGAAATGCCAGCTGGTTAACACAATATGCAGCCCTAAACAAACAGGCAACAGGAAAAAAAAAAACACCCAAAACTTTTGGAGACCAAAGGCATGATCTACCAGGATGTGTATGTTTTTCCACCACCCCAGTTGAAATGAATTGAGCCTATTCAAGAGCACTTAGTGTTCTTGTGTAGCTTCTGTTCATTGCAACAGACCTCAGGCGGGCTTTCTAGCAGACATGTTCTCAGTTGGAAAGCCACTTTCTTTTAAATCAGTCATTCCCAACCTGGGTCACTTCAGATGTTGCTAGACTACAAATCCTATCATTCTCAACCAGCGTTCATATTTGTTAGGACTGGTGGAATATACAGTCTAAAACATCTGGAGGGGCATAGATTGTGGAAGGCTGTTTTATACCAACAGGGCTCTCTTCTCCTTGTTGTCATGGTTGGAGCAAAGATTGTCCCAAGGGGACTTAGATCAAGCCTTTTCTTGGGTATGCCTCTGCACCACGGCTGATTTTGAAAGACATGAAGAAATACCATAGGTCCATCATGAGAATCATTTAGGGGGAGGCAAAATGTTCCCCCCATCTTTCCTGGTGTCACAAATAAACTGGATGCCATTTCTTACAAAATCTCTGAATATTAGACAGCAGGGTATAACTCCGGAATGAATAGGATTCAGTGACCCAGAATATGCAGTGGGTCTTCTCTCTGAGAGTTTGTATGTTTACAGCCCAAGGGCTGCATCAAGGCCAGGGCTAGTGGAAAGTAGAAATACAAACAGCTATTTGAGCTCCCTGTAGCTGCAAGCTATGCATCCATCAGAAAGAGATGAATCTTCTAGAAAACTAGCAGAAAAATTGCCAGGGCGGTTGTTGTTGTATGAAATATTTTTAATGGGCACATATGTACAGTTACTTGAAATATAAATAGAAGTATAGTCAACAGTGCTCCAGAACACCTAGTGTTGCCGATAACCTCCACAAGACCAGTCAGCCTGCCTACAGACATCTCCGCTGAACCCATGCTTCCATATTGGAGCACAAGGGAGGCATTTATAAGTACTGGGGCCAAGCCAGGAAACTCCTAAGCTGAATTTGGTAGACAGTCTTTACAAACCAGTCTCAACACTGGGGATTGACCCATCCAAATCAACACTGTTTCTCTTTCATCTTGTGTCCGGGTCAACGATTGAGCCCGCCCAAAGCAAAAAAAAAAATATGCCCTTGTCTGTGTTTTGATGTGCTTTGGTTCCATGTTCTCCTCTGGGTCCCCAGCTATCCTGTGACCACCACCCTCGTCACTACTAGATCAATCCTGCCATTAAACACATTTTGACATTTTAATACCCCACATGCCAGACTCACAGCTCATTCCGTACAGAGCCTGTGCAAAATGGAATCCAGCCACCTCCTAGTCCAAAGCAGAGCATATCAAGCCACATGCTTCTCAGTTCCAGACTAAAACTGAGACTGTACTGGAGAAAAAAGAGAGATAGTCCCTTTGACTTCATTGGCCTGGCAGCTAGAATACTGGCAGTAACTGAAGGAACTCTGTCATGCAGGAAAGGGCCAGTGTTGACACCTCAGAAGAGATGTGGCTGGTTTGCTTTTTCCATACAGATTCCTCCACTTGAGTCTTCTACACAGTCTCTACCTTTAGCGCATAACTTACATCATTGGAATTTGGCGGACAGTTTGTTGATGACTCTACAGAAGCGACCTCAGTATCTGTCCTGATTGTGTTTGGGTCGATCAATATGGCCTAGAAGACAGAAGGCATTAGGTTCACTTGTGTTCTCACCATCTCTCAGATTCCTTTCTGTCCAGTTACGGTATATACCCAGATCCCCCAAAGATCTCTTCCTTCACCACAAAAAAGGAGCAAAACAAAATCACGTGTTGTCTTTAACAAGATGTTCCTTTGCAGCTGAAAAGCACACGCTCCCTACTTTATTTAGAAGTAGACTGCTGCTAAGTGCCAATTCCTTAACAGGGCGCAAAGCTGCACACTTCCCAATTTTGAAGGAACAGCCACCATTCTTAAGGGGGAAATGATGATGAGTTGGTTTTGTTATTGTTGTGAAAGTTTGTTTTGCAGCAGGGATTCCCTGGGATCTTGTGTAAAGCATAAAAATAAATGGGGGCAACATGAAGCCCATGGTCCGTGTCGCACATCTCTGCTCTGAGGGACTGATTCAACTCTCGCTGATATCAAAATATGCTTGAATGGACCAGGCCTTATATAATACTTATCACCCCACTCCCTTCTTTAACCCCATCTTAACAAAGGGCACTTTTACACGACCTCTAAAATCTGCCTGCAACTTACATTCGGACCAGAGATTGTGGGGGTTTGTCCCTCTTCCTGTGTTCCCACTCTTCCGCACTCCATTGTTCCTGTCTGCGTGAGGGGAGGGAGAAAAAAAGGGAGAAAAAAATGCAGGCTCACCTCCCTGTCTCTTAAAGGGGGGCAGGACAAAAAAACATACAGAAGGCGAGGGAGCCTGGCATTCACAGCTTTACAATCTGCATCGGAAGATTTTTTACCTCCTGGAGGCCAGGTACTTGAAAAGTGCGCTGGGACGTGTTTAGGTAGGCATGGTCGTACTTAATTTTTTTTAAAGTCCGGAGCTGGTGGGAAAACATTTTTAAGCTCCGGATCTGGGAGCCCTTTGCCTCGGATTTTAGGGGTCGTGTAAAAGCGCCCAAAGTCGATTTCCCCATCATCTTAAACATCCCTCACCTGGATTACTTACCCAGCCTCGCTGTGCCAACTTCCCCACCACAGCTTTTTCACTTCTCTCCCTGTGTGTGTTTCTGTCAGCAAGACAAGCTGCAATTAAAAGCAACTACTACACTCTAATCCCCAAACACTGGTGCTATTAGAATCCTGATGAGAATTATACAGTCACCTCATTGGAGTCAGAGCGGGTTGCCCGGCACCAGAAATAGGCCGTGGCAGATGCGATGCAAAATTCCACGATGGTGAATGTCAACAACACGATGGCGATCCTATTGCCAGTCTTCCACCCCATAAAAGAAAACATACCCAATGTTATAAGCTAATCACCAGTTTGAAAACAAACATTTTCTCTTCTACTTTCACTGATGGTGCTGAGGGAATCCCGTAAGAAGGCCTTTAAAGCAAATGTCAATTCAGCTTGGGGCTTGATTTTTATTTTTATATATTTTGAGTGGTTGGCAGTGCTATAACTTATGGGAAAACATTCAGATTTGGTACAGATCAACTTTAATTTAGTGGGGTGTGTGTGTGAGTGTGTGTGTGTGTGTGTTGTGTTGAGTTGTGTTTTGTTGTGTTGCTACAGTCGTGACCGACTCTCCGTGCGTAGCTTGACTATTTAGCTGCCGAGGGAAAACCACGCTGGTATGTCTGTGAAAATTCTCAGTCATCCAGGGGAGCTTATCTGGAAACCGAGTCATGGCAACTGGACTTCTCTTCTTGAGAGATTGAAATATTTCACTACTCATTCAAGCAGGTTTGGCCGCGGTCACACCAGCGTTCTGTGCGTATATAAATTTCATGCATATTTTTTTCGGGCGGTCACATGGTTTTTAATGTGCAGTTAGTGTCCTCTCTTCTGCGTCGTATTTTCCTTTTCTGGTTCCGTCTCTACCTGTCTACTTCACATTTTCCCCTTCTTTCTGGCTTTACTTTCCAAGCCTCCGTGGTGTTTAAGCTGTCGAAAAAGGGGAACAACTGGTTTTACTGCATATTTTCTGTGTCCTGTCGTGGTTACAGAAGCAAATAAGTAAGCATTTTCGAGCAAAGTTTCTAAATCCAGCCCCTGGCGGTGGTTATTGAAACTTCGCTGAAAATGCTGTTCAAGGGGCGTGGTCGGCCGGGATCTTTTTATGCGCAGTTAGCCAAAAGGAAACTACGGAGAAAATGCAGGTATGACCGCGGCCTTCGTCAGTTTGGTGAAGCTGCTTGGATGTGCAGCAAAACGCTTTGATCTCTCAAGAAAAGAAGTCCAGTTGCCATGACTCAACTTCCAGATAACCACGCCGGTAGTTAGGCCACGATGCTACGCGTGCCTATCAAGGAGTAAGGATGGACTCTGCAGAACTCCCCAGTGAACCGAAGGCTGTATGAGAAATAAAATTTTCCTAACAGAACACTTTTGATTCTGATGAAAGCAATTTGAAGATATAGGGAGGTATGTTTCTGTGTAATTGAGAACATGTGAAGGCAGGAGAGACAAGACATAGATTGGAAGTTGTTCCTGGTATTCTCTGGCTCCTGCTCCAGCTGGAGCATTTCAGAGTTAGCAATGATAAACAGTATCACAAAGCCAGTCATTTTTACACCCTCATTTAACTAGGGTTCAAAGTCCAGATGTTAATATGTAAGCAAGCCCTAAACGTGGTCACTATCGTCTACCAGGGCTAACAGTGGTGATGCAACCTCTAGCCATAGCCAATGCATGCTGAGGATGTCTAAGGGATTTATGTTGGAGCTGTAGAAGCTGGAACATGTCACTTCCATTCTCTCTAACACTATCAGCTTTTCGGGCAGTTCCTACTAGAGAAGCTTTCACACTATAACATCATCCTAAAACTGGAGTGAGCTTCACAGTACCAGAAAAGCAGAAGGTACTGGTGGCAGTTTTGGCAGATAAGGCACAGATTCTTTAACCAGGTGTCATGCAATTTTATGAGGATGATGCTCTGTATTCTAACATAGCCTTGCCTCTCTACACCTTTGGTAATGAGCTTCTTCTTGGGTTTTTTTTTCAATTAATCAATTGTGACATAGCACAACTTTGTCTGCCTGCCTGCTATCCCTGGCAGGTGGCTCTGAAAGACTTGCGTGCCTGGAGGAATAATATCATCATAAGAGCTTGAAATATTCCTTTAACTTGAACATGTGATCTGACCCAGAGCCACTCAGAAGTTTTTTCTTGGCAACCGGGCCACCAACAGCTTGAAGCTGGTCTACCAATTGGGATACACAGACAGACTCCAGGTGATTTGATCATATCAAGCATGGTGAACAGGCATGATTGGCAACCCAACATTTCCCTCCCACCTGGCTGTTTCCTAACCCCCTTGCCATTATCAATAAGACTGCTAATGTGTGGAAACTTACCATGACCAGGGAATATTGATGACTGTCATCAGAATGAAATGGTCCATTTATGCTCAAGTCTACTATGAAGGCCAGTATTCCAAGCAATGCAAAGATGGCACTGATAATATTCATGGCTTGAGAGCCTTTCACCTGGAAAACAGAGGCACTGAATGGAGGTTACTGCTGAGAGGAGTAAGAGGGATTTTCCTGAATATTTTTTTAATTATAATTTTATTATTTTATAAAGAAAGTGGGATCATTTTCCTGAATATTTAGACCAGCACAGCTGAGTAGACATGATAGCAGGTGGCGATCCAACCTATCTGGAGGAGGACACCAGAGAAAGTTTGGGGATGGATGACTCAGAGTATCAACCAGTCTCTGTTACAGGCGAGTGGGTTTGCCTTATGTCACATGTCAATCAAGATGCTTTATTCGAGAGGAGGGCTGTCAGAGACAGAAGCTGGTCAGGCTAGAGATGGGCAAAAGCTCTTGAGAGAACTGAATGAGGAATGACAGAGACATGGTTCCCTGTTATGCATGCTCTCCTCCTTTCTCTTCAACAGCTATCTCTGCTTAGGCATGGCATGAAACTCTACTCACACCGGCAAACTCTGAATAGAAACGACAGTGATGAACATACCAGTCAACACATTGGACAATTGTGTCTTTATTGGTGCTTCTGTCTACTCTGAGGAAGATGTTGCCTTATCTCCAGCATTTGATTTTACAATGCAGTATTCTGAACCAACGGCTTCCCACAGTGGGAGATCCTAATGTTTATGGCTTCACTAAAAGCCCCTGAAGTATAATCTCCCCTACTTTTTTCCTTCTTATATTTACACCTGATATTTCCTCTGAAGCACTCAAGATGACATTTATGGTACTCCTCCTGCCATTTATCCTCACTAGAACCCTGTGAGATGGGTTATGCTAAGGAACCGTGAAAAATGTCCGCTAAGCTCCATGATTGAATGTGAGTTTGGAGCTGTGTGTCTGCAGCACCAGACATTTTCTGGCAGGACTCTGATTATGATACCTGACTGCAATCGAGTGATGCCAGATCTGCAAAGCCTTAGCTGGTCATTTCAGGTGCCATGAGGTACAGAGAGAAAACTATTCTTAAACAGAAGAGAATAGAAGTTCAGGGTGACTCACTGCACACTCGGTAGGGCTCTTCTCAGC
This sequence comes from Phrynocephalus versicolor, assembly GCA_023846285.1. Classification (NCBI taxonomy): domain Eukaryota; kingdom Metazoa; phylum Chordata; class Lepidosauria; order Squamata; family Agamidae; genus Phrynocephalus; species Phrynocephalus versicolor. The sequence continues at coordinate 79,747,457 of JAHTLZ010000016.1, forward strand.
ACCGATGGAGAGGCATCCAGAGACAATGAACTGTTTGGGGAAAAAGAAACAAGGACACAAGGACACCATTGAAAGTTCACATTACTGATAAGCTCTATTCCCACTACAACTAGTTTTCCTATTGCCGGGTTCTGAATCCCATAGTATGTTTAGTTCATGTTTTTGTATTTGCTGCTTATTGTTTAATTTGCTTTTAATTACTGATGCATTTGCTTTCTTGTAAACCGCCCAGAGTCCCTATTTGGGAAATCGGGTGCTCTAGAAATTCAATAAATAAATAAATAAATAACCAGACCTACTTCAAAGGCTGTGATAGAAATGAAGAGGGAAACTGGAACATCTTTGCCGGTGTTTTTAAAAGGGATGGCTTGATCAACCAAGCCCCTTTGCTCCATGTTATAAGGTGTCCTCTGTCCAGGGGGTTAGACTTTCTACATATTATTAAGAGGCATCTATTGATTGGCATAATTCATTTTTCCACCCCACTGCCTAATATTCTGGTCTTTCCTTTCCATCCCTTGTTCCAAGCCTCAAAATGAAGTCTTTCCTAAACTTTGTAGGAAGTTGTTAGGAGGGACTTCTCCAGAAGAAGAGGGAGAAGTAAGATGAATAAACTCTGATGCTTCCATCTGTCTCACACAGTGAGCCACTGTGTGAGACAGAATGCTGGACTAGAAGGGCTGTGGCCTGTTCCAGCAAGGCTGGTTCTTATGTTCTTGCTCTGACATTCCAAAACCATACTGATTGCTAGCCCAGGTGATTAGTCTCTCAGCCATGCTATAGATCAGTGATGGCGAACGTATGGCACGGGTGCCAAAGGTGGCACTCGGAGCCCTTTCTGTGGGCACCCGACCTTGCCCCTTCATAGCCACCTGTATACAGGTTCAATTACTGTATTGGCACTTTGCAAAAAAATTAGTGGGTTTTGAATTGCAGTTTGGGCACTCAGTCTCTAAAAGGTTCGCCATCACTGCTATAGATTCTCTGCCACAGAGCAGAATGTATTTAGAGGGCCAATACGAAACATTTTGTCACATTTCATATTTGGTTGGAACATTTGATCAGAAACATTCCTCTTATTTTCAGCAATGTTCAATATGTGAATGCATATGCATTGTATCCGGTACTCTTCTGCTTGGTGTTCTTGCCCCCCTCTTCCTCCTCCTTTGTCCTTGCCCACCTCCCTGTCTCATTTGCCCATACACCTTGTCAATCCAATTGGTAGTGGTGATTTCGTCAATGCTGTCATGAAAAGAATGTCTGAGGTCATCGAAGCTTCCCAACGTGAGCAGAGATCATAAAAGCAAATCTGGTGAAATGGCAGTGCAGCAAGCAAAGATAAGAAGGCATTCAAGCAAAAAGTGTTGAATCAACTCATTCCTAGATTAGAGTAACTTTTTAAATCAATAACTTGGTTGTACCAATGTCAAGGTAAAAAATCTGTCACTTATTCCAGCCAGGTGAAATGAGGCAACATCTCTTGAGAAAGTGGTTTTGCAGACATAGCTTACAAGTGCTTTCACAGATGAGGCTTAAATAACCTTTGAATCTTTTCCTTGCCCCCTTTTTTATAAGCATGAACCCTCAGCCATCTGCCAGGACCCTAGGGTCTTGACAGGACACCCCAAAATGTCCCTCAATGTCCGTGTGAAGCAACTATAATTATCTTTTTAGTAAAGTTGGCATATATTTATGTGCTAGGGACAAAAGTTTATATGTGAATGCTTAGACATTCAAAGCAAAAACAACTTTCTCTGAGGATTAAAAGATGAAATATTAGATTTCCAGTCTGCTGAGTGACAATCTGTTGATGATCCAAGAATAATGAATCATTGCCTTTAGCTGGCAAGCTAACAGCTTCTCTGATACCAAGATGCTGGTTATATACTAGCTGATGCTCCCATCTTCTAATGCACTAAGTTTGTTAGGTACACGCAGTACTACAAGTGAGAAGGAGCTTGGAATTGTCGTAGATCACAAGCTGAATATGAACCAGCAGTTGGATATGGCTACTAAAAAAGCAAATGCTATTTTGGGATCCATTAATTCCTTCCTGCTTGAAGGAGACGGTGGTGAAGCCCACCTTAAAGAAGCCCGGCTTGGCATAGGACGATTTAGCCAGCTATCGCCCAATTGCCATTGTTCCCTTCCTGGGCAAGGTTGTTGAGAGGGTGGCTGCCGTCCGGCTTCAGTCGTACCTGGAGGAAAATCATATCCTAGATCCATTCCAGTCTGGGTTCAGGGCGCTTCGTGGGACCGAGACTGCTCTGGTCACTCTGCAGGATGACCTCCTTAGGGAGGCTGATGGGGGGGGTGCTCCTTCCTGTTGGTCCTCCTTGATTTGTCAGTGGCCTTGGATACCGTCGACCACGGTATCCTGCTGGATCGGCTCGCCGAGCCTGGAATTGGGGGCTCTGCGTTTTGCTGGCTCCGATCCTCGACAGACGGTCCCAGCGGGTTCAGCTGGGGGATGAGTTGTCGGCCCCTTGGACGCTCCCCTGTGGGGTGCCCCAGGGGTCAGCAATCTCCCCCATGCTGTTCAACATTTATATCAGGCCGCTGGCTGAGGTCATCAGGAGATTTAGAGTTCACTGTCATCAGTATGCTGATGATATGCAGCTCTATCTCTCCTTTTTTACCTCTGCAGTGGAGGCAGTACACTCCTTCGACCAGTGTCTGGAGGTGGTCTTGGAATGGACCAGGATTAACAGGCTCAAACTGAACCCGGAGAAGACCGAGATTCTGTTCTTCGGGGTGCCCTCGTCCAGGTACAATGACCCACTCCCTAGTCTGGGGAGAGTCTCCCTCCAGCTTACGGACAGGGCCAGGAATCTGGGCGTGGTCCTGGACTCAGCCCTCTCCCTGGAAGCCCAGGTGATGGCTGTCTCCAGGGCTGCTTTTTTCCACCTCCGCAGGATCGCCCAGATCCGTCTGTACCTCGATGAGTCCTCCCTGAGGACAGTTGTGCAGGCCCTCGTGATCTCGAGGATTGATTACTGCAACACACTTTAAGTGGGGTTGCCCTTGACCCTTGTCTGGAGACTCCAACGGGTGCAGAATGCGGTGGTCAGACTGGTGGTGGGTGCTCGCAGATATGATCACATCACCCCAGTTCTGGTGAGTCTGCATTTGCTGCCCATGGCTCTCCAGATAAGGTTCAAGGTCCTGGTTTGGTTTTCAAAACCCTCCACGGCTTGGGTCCTGAATACCTGTCGGAGCGTATCTCCCAGAGGTCAACTGAGGCCAGGCCCACTCGAATGTCGCAGGTGCATTCACTCAGGGTGCCCACTCCTAGGGAGGCGCGGAGGTCAGCTACGCGCAACCGCGCCTTCTCTGTTGTGGGCCCCTCGTTATGGAATCATCAGAGTCCCTGCCCACCTTCAAAAAGGCTTTGAAAACCATGCTTTTTAGGGAGGCATATGGCGACCTTTAATTTAATTTAGTTATTTACTTTGATTTTTTTTTCTCTCCCGCCCCCTGATGCATCTTGCTTAGGGCTTTCTCCCTCTTTTTTTTAATACCAATGTTTTTAACTTATAATCCGCCCAGAGGTCCTGTTGGAAGATGGGCGGTATAAAAATGAAACAAACAAACAAACAAATAAATATACAGTAGTCTCAAAATCACATGAGTTGCTAGAGGGGACCTATGAGACACTGGTTAGGCCTAATCTTGAATCCCATGCCCAGTTCTGGACACTACACTTCAAGAAGGATGTTGATAAATTGGAACAGGTTTAGAGGAAGGGAACAAGGATGAGTAGGGGCTCAATGGTGTCCCATGGAACGCCATGGAAAGACTGGAATAACTGGGCATACTTAGCCTTGAGAAAAAGACTGAAAGGTGATATGATAGCAGTTTGCAAATATCTGAAGGGCTATCATACAGAGAAGGAGCAGGATTTGTTCCTGATCAACCCAGAGTGCAACAATAGGCTCAAGTTAATAGAACCCAACCCAGCTTTTGACTGAATATCAGGAAAAACTTCCTAATTGTTAGAGCAGTATGGCAATGGAACCAATTACCTCAAGGGGTGGTGAGTGCTCCACCACTGGAGGCATTCAAGAGAAACTTAGACACCACCTGGCAGACATCCTAAGATGAGTATTCCTGCCTTGGCAGATGGGTTGGATTTGATGGCCTTCCAACTTCATTATTCTGTGATTAAGTTGGAACTGACTTATAGTGACCCTGAAAGAGCTTTCAAGGTACGTGAGATATTTAAGGGGTGGTTTTAACAATTCTACCACCCCTCTCTAGTGAATTTCTATGACCAAGTCAGGATTTGAACTGTGATCTCCAGCATTCTAGTCCATCCCTCTACCTAATATGCTAAACTGGGCACCTAATATGCTAAGTAGCCATTTCATAGTGAATCAGGGTATGAGTACACTAGCTGTAGAGGGTGATTTAGCCTGGGACGCCATGGAACAATTAGGCTTGATTAGAACAACCTAATCAAGCCTGACTGTTCACATGAAGATATTTCGTATTAGGGATGGTTAAGGAATGTTCCGACAGAATGTCATACAGTCAACATTTTTAGAGTGATCCAAACCATTCCAGCAGGGCTACAGAGCACAAGAAATTCCCATATAGATGCCGTCTAAGTTTATCAATATTCCATTACTAGACACCAGAAAACGGTTGGATTTCACATACGCAAAACACAGTTGATTGGCTGAAGAATCTTGTTTTAAAGAATTATGATGATTGGTACTCATTGGGGTAGTCAGGTAGTTCTAGATGGACTTTGAGGAACAGCAGCGAGAAGAGTCAAGAGCAGTGGTTCTCAACCTGTGGGTCCCCAGATGTTCCTAGACTGCAACTCCCAGAAACCCCTTCCAGCACATCGAGTGGTAGAAGCTTCTGGGAGCTGCAGTCCAGGAACATCTTGGAACCCACAGGTTGAGAACCACTGGTCAAGAGTGAGGCTTAGAAGTTTGGAGTCTTAAAATCAGAGTACTGTAGTTAGGAGACCATACCTTCCCTGTTCAGAAAAAAAAAAATCCCCACCCACATCCAGAGTTCTTGTTGCACTGACATAACAAAGCTATTGCTTATCAAATAAATATATTGAGACAGAAGAGGTGATCCAAATTCTAGCTCTACCTAACTGTCAGAAATGCAGGGAGTGACAGTTGTCCTCTCACCTCTCAAGAACAACAAAAATAAAGGCGAGATATCTTCTCCACCTTCTGTCAGTGTGTGCCGGGAAAGAAAAAGTTAGAAGGAAAGGACGTGACACAACCCGAAGAATAACAGTCTGGGTTAAAGCAATGGCAGCACCAATAAAAGGGGCAGTTTAGGAAGCCCAAGGAGACCCTTCCTCCTCTATCTCTGTCTCCCTGGACAAAGATGTGCATCTTTAGTGGTTACTTCACATCCTTCTTTGTTCTGTGACTAGTTTTGTACCGGGATAGTGTTGGTCGCAATCACATGGTTTTGTCCCTGTTTCTATGTGCCCACGGTTGTGATAACTTGTCTTGTGACAAGTGTTACCTCATGGTCTTGTGCCGTGACCAACCCTGAATTTGTCTAGCTTCCTTTTCCCGTTTTGGGGGGGCTTAAAATTCTTTTTCAATATTTCACTTCTGAAAAGGCAAAATCTTTGCAGACAGGGAAGGAGTCCGCGGCTCGTCTGGCTAGCTTTCACTTTCTCCACATGGCTGCACTGGAATGCTTCGGGTGCTAGCCTTTGGGCTTTCTTTGTTCTTTATTCCTTTTGCTTGCTAATTAATTGTCTGTCTGATGTCCCTCTTGCCTGGCTTTGAAGTTTGTTTTGTTTTATTGGTATTTAATGGAGAAGGGCAAGGCGGTGGTGACCATCTGGGGTGGGTGGGCACTTTGAACGTAACACCCAACCCAGTACCTAGGACACACTTTTCTGAGAGAAACAAATGTTTTGTTGCGTGACAGTTGTTACCTAATGGTGTCTTGTCTCGGAACAGAAACCGGGAACAAACCGTGACAAGGAAATACCCTATCCCAGAGCCAGGTACAGATTTGTCTTGTTTAGCACCCATTCTGGGGGCGTGCTCAAGACAAATTTCAGCTGTTGCGCGATGGACGTGAAGTAAGATTTTTTGTACTGCTCCAAAGTGCAACACTTAGAGAGACAAAATGGACGTGAAGTAACCGCCTTTATCAGTGTCCCTTGAGTTGCATCCAGGTCCCACCAATAGCTAACAGTCACTTTGAGTTTAGAACCTGTCCAGTTGTTAAGGGTGGGAAAACAAAAGACAGGTGCTGTTAATGTTAATGTACATTCTCCCCAGCTTTGGCATTGTATTCCCATGACACAGTGTTTTTAATGGTAGTTTTAGATATTGTTGTATGTTTGTTTTTGTGTTCTTTGTCTTATGGCTGCTGTTAATGATTGTATTGTGTAGTGATGGTTGGCTCTTAGCTCCCCTGACTCTCCAATAAATAAATAAAATAAAATAAAATAAAATAAAATAAAATAAAATAAAATAAATAAATAAATAATCACATACTAATTTAAGAAAAGATCACTTTAAGCCTCATCAATGAAAATGTAATACAATGCAGGGTGATGTCAACAGGAAACTAATGGAAAATAAGCTAAAAGACCAAACCATCAGCACACTACTAAATACTCAAAAACAGATGGGAAACAGGAGAGGTGTGAACTCAGACAGGGAGTTTATGATGCGAGGAAGAAACTGATAAGGCTACTCAGAGAGGGCAATATGAGACTGACAAAAGGAGTGAGCATGGACAGTACACCACACCACCCTACCTAACACATCCCTAAAGAGCATTTATTATGTGCAGTTTTCCAAAAATGAGATGAGGATGCATCCTCCTCCGCCTCCAAGGATCTCCCAAACCTGCATCCTCTGGAGCATGTTTTTTAGCACCTGAGAAAGTTACACAAAGAACAGGCAGGGACTGTATAGTCAGTAGCGGCATTCCGCTGGCATTGCCATCAGAACCATTACCGAGAAGACATATGGCAAGCTCTCTTGGAGTCAGTGCAACAATGGCCGAAGCAGATGGCAGCCCGGCACAGACACTGATCTGCCTGTAGGGTGACTGCCAGCATGTAGGCTGGTGCTGGCACGGGCTAATTCTGTGCTTCCCTTCTCTTCCTTCAATGAGTTTCCTTCAAGGCTCAGCAATAAGAGTGGGTGGACAAGCCACCAAAACTCTTCCCTTCTTAAGTAACCAGAGAGCAGTTGTAGAATGAGGTAAGGTAGGATACACCTTACCCCCAAAACCCTCTGCCTGTGAACCTTCCGAGGTTCTGCTGTTGTGGCTGAGGCAGCACTGAGCTCTGCACCACTGCAGTTATTTCCAAGTCAAGGCAACCTGGAGGCTGGCATCTGGTTCTCTGCAGTGGCACCCCGGAAACAGAGAGCAGCTGTGCACCACAGAGAAGTGGGATCTCAGGAGCAGTGACCCACTGAAGCACCCTCCTGGTTGCATGGGCTAATTGACTATTTTAGTACACCCAGAGCCATCCATTTTGTGAAATGGTGGTTAGCAGTTCACAAAAAACACCAGCATTCAGATTTTCACCCAAAGCAATCAGATCTGCACAGTACCCTCTGCCATGAGTTAGTAATAGATTGCAGAGCTCAGGAATGTACAGCTTCCCAAGTGGTCACAATAGCTTTTGGCCAGGACTTTCTGGCAGCAGACTTTTGCAACCTTCACGTAAAGCATATTGCAAGAGTTGGAGGCCTTTTACACAACAGAATATTTGTTTTTCTACATTGAAAATCTTCCCCGTGGCTGTTTCTTCACGCTGAACTATAATTATGATGCCAAATATGATGCAGAGTTTTCAATTTCTGGTAAAATTCCTTTTTTCCTACCTAGTAGAAGTACAGAGACGTCAGAGAAGAATAGCTACAAGTTCCCCAGAGTCCACCCCATTCTAATTAACTGGCATTTAAAGTTTCAGTAACTTACTCTGTAACATTTGTAGGAAAAAAACAATAAAAACATACCCTTCCTTAAAATTGGTTGAGATTACATACAGACTTTTTCTTTACTGCACACATATTTAGAAACCAGCCCAACAGATCAATAGCAAACAAAAAACCTAACACCAGCCAACTGAAAACAGAGAAAGAAACCTCAGCAAAGAGGCAGGCCTCTCTTTTAATCTAGAGGTTGGAAGGAACATTTGGTTAGTGCTGGGTAGATATCCTGTCACCTCAGCCCAGAAAAGCACACAAACTACAGACCGCATTGAACGTTGCCAACAGACCTCCAACAGAATAGACTAGATACCGTAAGCGTGGGCAAATTCTAGAGACCATAGGCTTCCATTGGCAGCCCTTTCACCCAAGAGAAGCTGCACCCCCAAACCCACAACCAAAGCTAGTGCCGCCACATGTGTTGCTTCTGTTGTGACAACTAGTGGAAATTCCCTCAAACCAAGATAAAGGCCTCCTGCACCTCTTGTAAGCGAGTGGAATTGTGATTATGGGAATGTTCCCAAAGCCTGGCTTCACTTGTATACACAAGGCATATGGTGGCTGAAGTCCAGTAGTAGGTTGCAACAACCAGTGTAGGCCCATTGAATCAAAAGAATTTACTCAATGGACCAACTCTAGTTGCAACTCACTTCTGGGTTTCAGCCAGTGTTTTAAAAGACAAGTTGATTGTGCTGGGAACAACTGGGGAGGGGGGGTGTTGAAAAATTGTCTGGGGAGCTCCATGCCATCCCAAAGGCATTTGTTGCTCACTCCGGGACAAGATCCTCCTGCCCTCTTACTCCTTATATTTTTACAAATACAAAAGTGCAACAGGTGATACCTTTAGCCTACTATAAAATTAACAAAACATTGCTAATATTTCAGGGGCGAAACCCCCTTCCTCAGAGCAGTACCAATAGGTAATAACATGGCAAAGGATGGATTTGCCAGGAGTTATTTCTTAGATGTAGTAGAGTCCATGGCAAGACAGAAAAAAAAAAGCCAGGCAGTTTACTTGAGGCACGGAGCTTGGATGTCCTTAGGCTGCATCCGAATTGAAGGAAGGGAGGTGTTTTAATTGTCCCAGTCCTTCCAAAGAGATGTCACAGCTCTCACGTACACACATTCACACCTCTCCTCAATGTGACTTGTCGAGGCCAAAAGCCCCTGGTTTGTCAGTGACGGGGGAGGGGGGTTGGTGCAGAAGGCCCATGCATTTCATTTGAGGATTGGGATAAAATTTGGAAAAGTCCACTAAGTGGACTTTTAAATTTTTAATTTTTAATTTTTAAATTTATTTTTGAATTCCTCATAAAGCAGCTCCATCTGATCTTAGACTGGGCTTCTAGAAACCAGGCATTAAAAGGACTGATGGAATGTTCCTCTAGCTACGCTTCAGTAAACATCTTCTAAACATCCTAATCTTTACCTCAAGCCAGCCACCGGGGTGGGGGCTGGGGGGGGGGAGAACGACACTTTCACAAACAGCCAAAGACCTTTCTCTTCAGGCAAGCTTTCCCTGAGTGACTGCCTTGCCTGAGTGGGTTCTTTCAATGGATTGCTGCATCTTCCTGCTTTGAATTTTACTTGTTTTCTTTTTGGTTTTTTTTAGTATGGTCATTGTTGGATTCTATTTAGTATTATAGCTGTTGCAAGCTTTAATGTTGCTTTTTTAATGGTGCAAGCCATGTTGGGTCATTTTAAGGGGGAAAACAGACTAAAAATATTTTAAATAAATAAACACATCTCATTCGAATGTATGCTCCGTCATTTGTCCCAAGCACATTTGGTTTTATATGTTTTCCACTTTCAAATTTGTGGCCAAAAATAATAATCCAGGTAGTTTCAGCCAGCAGGACTTGGTTTCCTTGGGCCTTTTGATCCAGGTAGTTTTTCTTACAGCAATCTAAAGAGTTATAAGTTGGACATATTTAATCAAGAGGTCCTTCCATGGTGGGCAGTTAGCAGCTCTTAATGTCCAATTATTTAACACAGAGCAGGTAATATGTCAGATAACTGACATCCACAGTGATAAATGTGCACAAATAAAGCATTTGAATGCCTCTGTTTTTACAAGAGAGAGTTCTCTCTTGCAGAAAAGGCTCTTTGTGCTTCACTGCTGATCAATATTTGCAAAGAACTTGCCTTTTCTTTGTCAACAAAGGCACTTCTGCTATAATGTACAATAAAAGCCAACACTGTAGTCACTTTAGAATAATAATAATAACCTCAGAACTGCAGAGTTGGAAGGGACCTTATGGATCAGTGAGTCCATCCTCTGTCAAGGAGGTATATAGTGGGGAAATGAACTCCTAACCCAGTGGTGCCCAAACTTTGACCCTCTATATGTTTTGGACCACAGCTCCCACAGTCCTTTGTTATTGGCAATACATGCTTGGAATTCTGGGAGTTGTGGTTCAAAACATCTGGAGGGCCAACGTTTAGACACCCCTGTCCTAACCTTTGGCTCTCCAGTCAGATGTCTAAATTACTGGACTACCCAGCAGCTCACCTGGATGGCTGACAACACATCTAGATAATCTGACAATACAGTAGAATACAGGGAATGCAGGGACGTGTGATCTGACGTACTTTCCTGTTGCATTTTCAAGTGTTCCTAGTCCTACATTTGCAATCAGTGCAAGAATCATATAAGGTAATCTAGTGTTGCAACTGAGGGGTCAAGAGAGAGTTGGCTTGCCTAAATCCACCTAGTTAAGTCCATTGGCTAGGAAGTCCCTGTTTTGTAGCCCAGTCTTAGCCACACCATTAAACCAGGTATGCTTTACAACCTTACACATATCTCTGCCTGTTCCTGACCTAATTTTCCTACTGTCAAAAACATATTGGCCACCATAGCCCAGCAAAAACTGGACCCTAAAAACTCTGCTCCTTTATCATGATTCTGCTCCATATGGCTGGGTGCTATGCCACATTGCCAACTGAGGCACACCAATGTGACTCTTTTCTTTAAACCCCTACCCATCCTGGTGGTTAGAGTTGATCATGATTTTGATCACAATTTTAATCATGGTTTAAGAACGTCTGTTTTTAATCATGGCTTGAAAACAAAGCATACACCCCCTTTCATTGCAGCAAGCAACAGGATAATAGTCACACAGACCTAGACATTGGTAATAAACAGCAATGACACTGTTGCCAATAACACATTTTGTTACATGTAGTTTGACCCTTCATAGATGCACTTTGCACTCTTAACGTGAGAGTTGTACATTTTACAGCTGTCTTCTGCTAGAATTCCTTATTCTGTGTGTATGCCCTTTAGATCAGCACGCTGACAGTAATTCACTAGGACGCGCAGAGCATTGCAGATAGCATGGAGTTATTTTGGTTGTTTGTTTTTTAAGGGTAACACCGATGTACCAATTGTTCTGTTTCCGTGTTCTCTCCTGTGGCTTTGTGTACAGTTTGAGCTAAGGCAGGCCTGGCCAAAGTCCGGCCCGGGGGGGGGGCAAAATCCGGCCCGCCAGGCCATTCTGAGTGCCCCGCAGCTGGCTGACCCGCCCCTCCCTCCCCCTCCTTCGCCCCATTTTTTAAAAAAACAAAAATCTTCCGCCAACACTGATACCACCGGGAAGCTTGAGGGGCTGGGCGGGCCGGCCAGCTGGTGAGCAGAAGCTTGTGGGGATGGGTGGGTGGGCGAGGGGGCGGGCCACCACCACTAGCACTGCCGGGAAGCTTGTGGGGCTGGGCGCGCACATGGCCCGCTGCCACTGGCATAACCGGGAACATTGTGAGGTTGGGCGCACACGCGGTCAGTAGATGGGGCTTATGGGTCAGTGGGTGGGGCTTGCAGTGGGGTGGCAGGGTCAGGGAACAACCGGCCCCTGACACATTCTCAGCCACCAAATCTGGCCCTCCTTACCAAAAGTTTGGGCACCCCTGAGCTAAGGGTATCAGGACACGTCTTATCGGCTCTGGCAGATTCAGATGTTTTGATATGATGGACAAGTCATTTGGATAGTACAATGATGGTGGGGAATTAACCCATTGCTAACCAAGAATTGAATCCAGATATTTCACACAGCTCAGAATAGGATTTTCTCATTCTTGTTCAATTTACTTAACATTGCCTTCTAGTGACCTCGTGGAGACGTTTCTACTGCCCCACAGAATATCTGTTGTTGCCTAAATACTCCTGTTTGGGTTATTTTTGGGATAACAAACCATTCTTCTTCAGCCCTGAAACATTTATTGATTATGTTTCAAAATTCATGGCAGATCAATTTAGGAAGAAATGGCACATAGTTTTTCTGTTACACCTCAATTCCCTTCCCCATTTGGAAGGTCCTTTGAGTCCCCGTGAGCTTGGTTGAGGGCCAGCAGAAGAATGGCATCAGAACTGTAACTGCACAGCTTTGCTGCCGAGAGTGTAAGGACCGCTTTTGGTACAGGCGACTGACTGGCCACAACCTTGGAATCAAGGCCAACATCCTTGTAAGCAGCCCCACTCCCACTGCACACTTATAGCCTTTTCACACGACCCCTAAGATCCGCTGGCCACTTAAATTCGGACCAGAGATCTTGGGGGTTCGTTGCTCTTCCTGTGTTCCCACCCCTCCGCAGTTCCTTGCTCTTGTCTGCGTGAGGGGAGGGAGAAAAAAATGGAGAAAAGAATGCCGGCTCACCTCCGTCTGCCGGTCGAAGCTGCCCCGAGCCCCGTCGTCGTCCTGATTCCTGTCTCTTAAAGGGGCGGGGGGCAAAAACAACAACAAACAGAAGCGAGGAGAGCCTGGCACTCAGGTTACATCCGCATCAGGGATTTTTCACCCCGGAGAGCAGGTACCTGAAAAGTGCGCTGGGACACACTTAGGTGGGCATGGTCACACTTAATTTTCTGTAAACTCCGGAGCTGGTGGGGAAACAATTTTAAGCTCCGGAGCTGGGAGCCATTTGCCGCAGAGTTTAGGGGTCCTGTGAAAAGGCCATTAATTCCTTCTCCTGCCTCACACAAGGTACACTGAGATCTCCTGCAGAGTACTTTGGTTCTTATATTCTCTCCCACCTGCCTCTTATGATATGTCTTTAAAAAGATTACTGCTAAGATCACTGCTACCTGCTGCATGGCAAAGCTTCCCCTGGGTACAGATTATACATACAGCAGTTCCGTACAAAACCTAGGAAGCACTGCAAGGCTGACACTTACTTCCTGGCGAGGTTAGGTGTTGCCCCAAAGCATCATCTGCATTATTCATCTTAATTATTAAGAACTAACAGATGGAAACACAAGTTTTCCATGGGGAACAATAAATTTAAAATGGAGTTGGATATAGATCAGGAAGGCCAAGCCTTTTTAAATGAGAGGTAAAAGCAAAGGCAGGAGCATGTGTTTTATCTAACATGAGATGTACAGTATCTCATGTGGAAAATAAGATATTCATTTGTGTGCAGGATATTATCTACCTCTAGTATTCCAAGGTGATTATAATTTTCAGCACTTGATAGTGATTTTATAATATCATAATTTTTAACTATTCCATCTAGTTTTTCAATCTTGCCATATTGCATAGACAGCTGCATGTTTGTCAATTCCAATTTTTTAAAAATATATTTGCTAAATATTTGCACTGTGTTTTGCAGTGATTCTATCTCCATCAAACTTCTCGCATATAGTTTTAGATCATCCATGTATAGTAGATAATTAGTTTTTCCTGCTTGTTCTAAAACATGGTAGACCAATCCAGTTTTATTTAAAATTATTGGCACGGGGATAAGTGAGATGTTGTAAAACAGTGGTGATAAAGAATCCCCAATGATGATGATGATGATGATGAAGAAGAAGACTAATGGTTTATGACAACTCATCTTTTACAACAAATACAGTTTTAAGACAGCAAAGAGTAGGTCATGTTTGATGCTGCTGCTGTAATGCAGCCCATTGCAAAATATTACAGCTAGAGGATGGAAACTGTCCTACATTGTGGTCCAGAGCTATTTCTCCTACATTATAGAGCAGGCTGGCAGTACTTAAGGTTCAAAAAGGGTTGTTATCAACAACTCAAAAAGGGCTATTAATAACAACTCAAAAAGGGTTGTTAATAACAACTCAGTTTATTACCTACTGTCTGACATCTGATATACCGGATCTAATATTACTGTATGTACCACAATTAAGGGTGTCACATTGTGCTTTAGAATAATGTAGGGGGAAATGTAGTTGTGTGGGACAAGGGCCATCACTGTCCTTAGCCGGTCCTTGCCAGTAACACTGTGATGGTGAACCACATTTAAGCCACTCTAAGGCTAAAATTGTGCATACTCTTTCTGAGAACAAGTAACGTTGCCAAGGGGGGACTAATTTTATTTATTTATTTATTTATTTATTTATTTATTTATTTATTTATTTATTTTTGCATTTATACCCCGCTTATCTTCTTCACGAACTCTAAGCGAATTGTGAATAGACAAGTCTGTGCCCAAAGCTGAGCCTGGTTTGCTATCACCCTGCCTGGGTTCTAGATTTTAGATATCAAATTCCTGCATTGAGCAGAGGGGTTAGACTTGACAGCCTCATAGACCTCTTCCAACTTCATTATTCTCATTCTATATTACACCACTTATGGAAGCATTTAGTTGTTGTTAATGTGGAAAAGGAGGGAGGAGATGCATTCTGGCTGCTCTGGGTTTACTGTTTCATATTACATATTGATTGAAGCCCTTTTGGAAGCCAACTGGGTTTGGTGCTGATTCCTCAATGCAAAGGCTTTGCATCCTATATCTGGTTTGGTGCAATGCCTCCGGGAATACCACTGATAAGAACATAAGAAGAGCCATACTGGCTGATGTAACAGCTGAAGAATAGAGAATATATCAGAGAAGAGGAAAACCCTTCCCCTGATGCCAAATATAAGAAGGTGCCTATAGATGGTGCCTAGTGCAGAGAAATTAAGAAGTAAGGTTTCACTGGTCAAGTCATGTGTTCATCTACTCAAACCACCACTGTGACTTCTTAGGGACATGCATGTGGATTCAAGGCCACAGTGCACACAAATGGATGTATTTAAAGATGGCAACACACACCCTTGCCCATTGCTATCTCTCTGGCTCAAGTACTGATTATGTGGTCAAATGTACATTTATCTCCCTCCCGTATTACAGCATCAGACTTCGTTTGGGAATCCAGATGTTTCCACCTAAGACACCACTGTTGGCAGGTCCTCTCTCTGTGGCTTCCATTCATAGCATTTATGCTATATTTAATAGACTTAGATTAAATCAATATTTGTAACAGTCTTATAGGGAAAGTTACCCAGTCCAATCAAACATGTTGTGAAGCATATCCCTACCCCCTCTATGTATTTGTCTTGGTGGAAAGTATACTCCAGAGCCAGGATGAAGAATGCATGGCACTCCAGAAGTTGCTGGACTTCAAAACGCATCATCCTTTCATTGACTGTGCTAACAGGCTGAGGGAACTGCAGCCTAGATAACATCTGAAGGATGACAGGATCCCTGCCTTTGATCCAAAGACCCTAATTTAGAGCAGAGGAGTGAAGGTGTTGATGATCTCAGTCATCTTTGTGCTGGCTATTTTATTACTCTTTGGCAACTTAAGAACATACAGCAAAGGGTGTGGAACTTTTGGCCCTTCAGATGTTTTGGACTACATCTCCCAGAATTCCAAGCCTATATTGCCAATGATAAAGGACAGTGGGAGTTGCGGTCCAAAACATCTGGAGGGCTGACGGTTCCCCAGCCTGACATACAGCATACAACTTTTGTTTATTATACGCCTGTGCTGTCCATACATATGTAATTTAGACAGTTTGACATTTCTCTAAAATAAAATTGACTTGGAACTAAAGTGTTATGTTTCTTAGAAAAAAATCATCGACTTTCTCCAAAGAATTCACTCCAAGGACATCCATGGAATAGAGTGTCTATGCGCATAAGCACATGCCCATGAAAACACATGCATGTGTGCACAGTTATGCATTCATTTTCTAAAGAGAAGAATAACTTTTTCTTTGGAATTTCTGATAAAGTTTTTCAAAGTGAAAATGAGAACAATTTCATTTTTTGTAATAATGTGCTAAAGCTACAATAGAATACAAAACAGAATTGTGAACACAAAGAAAGGAAATAAGCAAGTCAATATTACAACATACTCCAGGATATGTAAGGCATTTCTAGGCACAATAGTTAATGAAATTGAAAATAGATTATACTTTTGGGAGGCAGGCATTTGAAGGCTTTCATTCCACAGCATTGATTGAAATATCCAGTAACGCTGTATCCTACAAGTCTCACTTCGCTGGGAGTGCTGGTGTTAACTAATAAAGCCCTAAATGCCCTACGTCCAAGCTATCTCAAAAACTACTGTATTTTCCCATGTATAAGACTATATTATTTTAATTAAATCTGTTAAACTAAAAATTTGAAGTCGTTGTATACACAGAAGTAAGCCAATGAGAGAACCACACAGTAGAGAAACTGTTATTTCGGGCAGGAAAATTGGGGCTCGTCTTATACATGGGGACAACTTATAGATGGAAAAATACGGTATATCTCCTGTTACGAGCTGGCTCAGGTGCTAAGGTCTTCAGGAGTGGTCTTTCTTTCAGTTCTGCCACTTTCACAGGTTGACTTCGTGGGGACACAGGAGAGGGCACTCTCTGCTCCTACACTGTGGAATATTTTTTCACCCAACGTCTGTAGAACTCCCTGCCACAGGATGTGGTGATGGCATCTGGCCTGGATGCCTTCAAAAGGGGATTGGACAGATTCCTGGAGGAAAAGTCCATCACAGGTTACAAACCATGATGGAGATGTGTAATCTCCAGGCTTAAAACCAGGGTACTTCAAGGGCCAGATGCAGGAGTGGTATCAGGAGACAGATATCTAGTCTCATGCGCTCCCAAACGCATCTGGTGCGGCCACTGTGAGATAGAGGAAGCTGGACTATATGGGACTTTGGCCTGATCCAGCGTGGCTCTTCTTATGTTATGTTATGTTATGTTCTTATGTTCTTAATTATCTCCCACAGAATTTTCCCATCTTTGCTGTCCCTCCACAAGCAGACAAAGACCTTTCTCCTTAGGCAAGCCTTCCCTCAGTATCTAGCTATCTGTTATGTAAAAATCTTAAAGCAAAATATATAAATAATCCTACGTGTTCCTAGTTGGGAGTACCCTCTGTACAACTCAGTGGGGTTTGTTTCTGATCAGACAGTATTACACTGCAGATCATCTTAGTTCATCAGCTTTTGGCCATGCAGATCTTCACCAGCGAATGTTACACCATCAATATCGCTTTCTCACACATGGCATGACAACTATAGCTTCGCTGCTCTTCATCTGCCATCTCTTCTCTGCCCTTGCTTGCCTCTCCCCTATATAAAACTCTTTACCCACCAATATATAACTCTGCAACCCCGCATGGAAATAAGTGCACAGAAGAATGAATGAGATGAATTTGTATAATAGAATATATGTAACCAATCAGACTGTGTACTGTCAGCCAATAGGTGCTTAAAGGCTTAACTGTCCAAGATCCAAGAAAAGTGACAGCATGATGTTTGTCTGTTGTCTAATAGCATGTGTGTTAATATGTCTGTTGTGAATCTAGGTGCTAGTTTGTAACTGTCACCTGCTAGGTGTATGCCGTTTCTATGTCTGATAAAGGATATATTATGCAACTGTTATAGGTCTATCAAGCACAAACCAAATCTATAGCAAGACAGACTGTTCAAGCACTATTAGTTGTTTCTGCAACATTTTTTTTTTAATGAGCATCCTTCAAGTTGACTTTGGCTGTATAAATATGGTGCTGGTGTTTTTTTTTATTCTCATGCTTGACCCGCTGTCTGTACAAACTCTCAATAATTTCACCAGTCCAATCCCATGTGTGATACTCACCGATGCTCCTCCCAAAAAGGGGATCTCTCCAGACACAAAGAATGAGGTATATACACTGGTCAGGGTGCTGAGAATGATCCCAAAGCTAATATGTATGAAGCCAGTCATGATTTGGATGGTCTGTAGGGGGAATCAAGGGAATCATACTCAGGATGTAGAATCATAGAAATAAAAAAATAATTGAGCTGGATAGGATTACCTTTGCATGCATAAACACACACACACTATGCCCTTACATTGACTGGTTGACCCAGAATCTGCTGACTTCCTCGGTTTGTAATGGAATGACTAACATTCATTTTCTTCTACAGCAACATTCCTCAGAGGAAGTGCTTCAAAATGTTCACCTATATCATCAAGATCTTCTGTTTCAGAACTTTATGTTCCAAAAATGTTTGTAGGAACAGTTAATGGCATCTGCTATCTGAACAAAATCTGACATTTCTACATCTGCTTCAATTAACACATCGGCTTTGCTCAGATACCGGCAGATGGGAGAATGACAAAATAAAAATGTAAGACCGGGCCAAGAGGATCCAAGGAAGGAGGGAGTAAGAGCAGGGTGGTTAATCACTGCAGGACAGTGGTTCCCAAACTTGGGCCCCCAGATGTTCTCACTTGCAGCTCCCAGAAATCTGGGACCACACAGCTAGTGGTGAAAACGTCTAGGAGTTACAGTCTGATAAAATATGGGGATGCAAAGTTGGGAACCACTGCTCCAGACAGTCCTGTTGGATGATGCTGATTTCTGTTCAGACACACGGCATGCCTTGAACTCCTGACTGTTTGACCTTCAGGGTATTGCACCACAGTCAAATGCATGGGAAGTCCTAGAACAGTTCTGGAGAATGTACAACCCAGCCTACTGGCTAACTTTTTAAATATCCTGGTTTTACCCCTTGTCTTGCACAATCGATTGGCAGCCGTTTACGCAGCGGGATCACACATTGTGTAGGGTAGACTGTATTCAACTGGGTCACAAATTGTGCAAAGCTATTCTAAATGAGTCACTGGGGAGGATCCAGTCAACACATCTGTTGCCCTCCCCTCAGGAAACTGGCAGCAGCCTGGGTCATTTTCTAATACGCTTCACCATTCCCACAGGTTTTATGTAGTGCATGTTTTTAAAATGCTCAATTTTTCCTTTTAAAAATTCAGATTACTGCAATATTGATCCTCTCAGTTTGGGAGGCAAGGCAAAGAATCAGACTGCCACCCTTTTATAGCTGATGCATTTTTGGTCAAGCAGTATAGACACTCAGGAGGAGCCACAATCAAAAGATGTTA
The DNA here is from genome assembly GCA_023846285.1 of Phrynocephalus versicolor. Lineage (NCBI taxonomy): Eukaryota > Metazoa > Chordata > Lepidosauria > Squamata > Agamidae > Phrynocephalus > Phrynocephalus versicolor. The sequence continues at coordinate 79,766,574 of JAHTLZ010000016.1, forward strand.
GCATGTAGGGCCCGTGAACAAGCCAGGGAGGATGTGCAAAGAACAAGCTTGGACACCTCTGTCTCCTGGGACCTAGGCTGTTCTGGGCTGCTTTTCTCTTCTCCTGGCACCAGCTGACAAGCTGTTGAGGGTACAAGGCCAGTTGAGAAGAAACTCAATATAGAGGGAAAAGAATCTAAGTCAGTGATGGCCAAACTTCAGCCCTCCAGATGTTTTGGACCACAACTCCCACAAGTCCTGTGTCATTGGCAATACAGACTTGGAATTCTGGGAGTTGTGGTCCAAAACAGGGATGGGTGGAGGACTGTACAACATTTCAAGATGATGTATGGGCAGAGGAGAATACAGTTTCTATAGGTGGGGCATCTATCCTAAAGTAACAAGTGAAAAGTTAAATAAAAGAATGACGACGGTGAGAGATCTAAGATATATGAATGGCCAGTTCAGCAGTTCGTGCTGGCCCTAATCAATATGTCAAGGTTTTAAAAAGGCTATGACATGCCACAGAATAGGCTGGTATCAAGTTTAATTAACCAGCCAGACCTTGAGTGGCCAGATATCTTACTTGGGAGAGAATTTTTTTCTATTTGGAGTTGCCCTCTGTTTGAAGAATTGACCAGAGAAAGTTCAGTATAAAGATGGTGAGTCCTATGAAGGGAGTGTGAGGTCTTTAAAGTTTCCCATCAGTAGTTAGCATCCAGGCAACAGCTTTAGCAGGCAGACAGAGGGCTGTTACAGTGAGAAGTGTTGCATTTCAGTCTGAGTTACGATACTATTTCCCAAATATATGCATTCATGAATCAGGATATGCCCATCTGCTTCTTTTTCCAGTGGTGACAATGCCTAAGGGGCTGCCATAGGTGCACTTTCATTGCTGATTAATTTGATCCCATGTGGCATAATCACAGTTTGCCCAGTGCTAAAAAATTTAATTTACCATCAGCCAATTACTGCCTCATCTCACACACATTTGGGATAGCTGAGACAGCCAACGCTGACTGAAGCCTCTTGATTTACTTGTTTTTTTTATAATTGTATACTTATTCCCTTATGGTTCCCTCCTCCCTCATTTTTCCTTTTTAAACAGATGGAAGGGAATTATATCCTTCATTTAATGTATTCTAGCATAATAACCATCCCAATGCATTAATGCGTTTTTTTTTTAAAAAGCAACTACTGTACATCTAAGCTAATATCTGGAGGCCGCTAGAAAGGAAGAGTTAATTTTGCCCCCTTTCAGACAAGTGCCTCTTAACACAGGAGAACAATATGACTCTAAAGCAAAATGCTTTCTTTGAAGAGGCAAAGCTCACTTAATACGGGAGCTCATCCTTTACATATTCTGTGGCTCACTTCTTCCTGTCCAGGGTCGGTGCCAATTTCATAAGGGCAAACAGTGCTGACAGGCAGGGAAATTCTGTACAGCATCACACTTATTTTTAGCAGGAAGGGAAAAGTCCTCTTCCAGGCTTTCAGTGCGATACCCCTTGGGAGAGATGTGACCTCTGTTGGACTCCAGTTCCTTTCAATGGTCAGAACTAATAACCATTAGTGTGGAGAGTGGTCCTTGCCAACCGTGGGTCCCCAGATATTCTTGGACTACAGCTCCCAGGAATCCTGGATGGCACAGCCAAGTGGTGAAGACTTCTAGCGCCGTCAATTCTGGGAACTTTAGTTCAAGAACATCTGAGAACCCAAGGTTGGGTGGGAACCATTGGTGTAAGACTTAATAGGTTTTAGGCAGAGGCCTTTGGTTCAACGGGAACCTTACGGCTTTGCTCTACGTTTCATTTTGTCACCACTCCAGAGTCCAGAATAAGAAACTTTATTGTTCATATGGAAGGACAGTAAGAGAATACCGCCAGATAAAACACAGCTCTTAAAGGCATTTTATTGGATCAGGTCCATTTAGTAATGTTCTTCGAGGACCAGGCCTAAAGCCTCCCCCCACCCCAACTTCCCGTATTTATTTCCATCTTATTTTAATTCATGGCTCTATGAAGAGCCAGTAGGGAAAGGGTGGGGGTGGAGTCACTGTCTTTCTTACCTGCACAAGCAACAGTAAAGAGTTCATTGACTCTGCTCTTAATGTGTGGAAGTCATGTCAGAGACCAACTCACATTCCCTCCAGGATCAGAGGCGGGGTTTATTTTGTTTCAAAGTTCACTGCTTTTCCATTCAGGAGCACATTTTACAGTCTAGGCCGGCAGTGTGGCTGGGGCAAGTGGGCTAACAACGAAGAGAATGCCCCAAGGTATGCGCCAAGTAATTTCCCTCGTAAATATACTATGCCTGGGATTAGTGGTCATTCAAGGTGCCAAATCGAAGTTCCAAAGAGTGCAGTACCATCATCCAATTTATATATGAACCAAACTGCCAGATCACAGGAAAAGCTCCTCTCGTTTGATATCCTGCTCCCACCAGCAATCAGCCTGATGCTTCAGGGAAGCTCACTGGTGGGCCATCAAAGCAGAGGTTCTTCCTTGTTGTGCTTTCTCAATATCAGATATTCAGCGCAGGGTATGCTGGCTCTGAAGATGTAGGTTTTGTTCATTTAAGCTGACATCCCCTTATCATCGTGATTCGGTCTTGTCAGCAGTGCTTATTGGCTTTGACAGGGTTCTGCCTACATCTGAATTTTAAAACCCTCTGTTCCTCAAGCGCTGCTACTTATTGAGGCTGAAGTCTGTGCCCCAGCTGCGCAAGCCGAGCCCATTGGGGTTCCGGAGTTAAGGGGCAAAAAGACCGTTTGACTGCCCCTTCTTTGCTGCCTGGCTCCCTGAGAACGTTTAACGCACGCACGCACAAATGTGCAAAAACCATCTTTAAAATGAGCTACCCCTACCACATGGCAGGATCTCCTTCGACCCACCCCCTAGCAGATCTGAGGCCAAAAAAAGGTGCAACAAATCCCCAGGTTATCTTCTCTCTTGACCGTATTTCTCTCTTTTACCCTTTCTGTCTCTTCCTCATTTGCTTCTCTCTCACACATGCATAGACACAAGCACACAGAGAACAAGAGAGACACAGAGAGAAACAGGAGCCATCTAGAATAACACTGCCTTGTAAGTTGGGAGACTGGGTGCCATTCCAGGGGAGCCCTCCTGCTTCTCTTCCATCCATCCATCCATCCATCCATCCATCCCACCTGCACACGCCAGCACCCCTCCCTCCCTAGCCCCACAGGACTCTCCCCCGGTGGTGCCACTCACCCCTAGGACGCGGTTCTTCCCTTTGGGAATGGTCTCCACGGTGTACATCACACTCCTTCTCCCCAGCCGGAAGGTCCCCATCCCCTGCATGGGAACAAGCGGGTGTGTTTGCTGCTCCCGGAGCGGACTGGGTATCCCTGATCACCGAGGAGCGCTCGGCTGCATCAGCCACGCAGGCTGAGCCTAGATGACAGCTCCCTGGCCTGACTGCTCAGCTCCGGCGTTCTCTTTGAGCAAAGGAAAAAAAAGGTGGGGGGGAGTGTGGTCTTATTGGCTTCTGCCTGTGATGATGTCACACACACAGTCAGCCTTGCTGCAGAAGAGGCAGATTTGGGGGAGGGGGGCATAGCATGTTGGGGAGCAAGCAAGGATCCTGCTCACAGGTGACGCCTGCTTCTCCCAAAACTGCTTTCTCAGCAGGCAGGGAGGCAGAACCAGTGGGTGTGTTTTGCATCACCTTATGAGTGGTACCTCCAGCGGGGGACTATATCCAGGGGGATTACACAGAGCGAAAGGGCTGATGAAGTCACTGTGACAGCCCAAGGCTACAGAGATGGGCATTCAACAGAGAAACCGGAAAAAAGAGGCACCGGAAAGCACTCTTGTAAGGAGAAACATCCTGGATCTTCTCCAAAAGATACACCTACCTAGATAATTGATTGGCTGATAACATTTATGGAATAAATATTTCCCCAAACTCAATAGGCTGCATACAGAATCAGTCCTTCAACCTTTGTTCTCACAACAATACTGTACTGTGATTTGTCTTAAATGAGAAGAATATTGTGACAGAATTCAGAACTGGATGCAAGTCCTCTGTTCTGAATGTAACACTGGCCTGCTCTCCACTAGGTCAGATCTATGCATTTCACATCACAAGCAGAATCCTATTGATGTTTGGATCGGTTTTGTTTAATTGCCACCTCTAATTGTTGCTAATTGACAAGGTACTTCATCAGGTGCCTGATCATATGCCGGTTGAGCATCCAGGTTAGTTGCATTTAGCCTTTCAATATGTTACCCCAAACATTAGGAGGATTCTGGCCAATATGAAATTAAGGGAGGGCTAGAGTGCAACCTTTTAAGATGAGGCAAGAGGCGAAATGGTTGGTTCCCCAGACTCCCCATTTAAAGCACAGAAGTTGACTGTGCCCTCTACCCCATGGGGCACCTGAAGGTGGCAGGCTGGTACAAGGGAAGCAAGGCAGGCTGTGTGACACACACAGACCTCTGTCCTCCAACAGAGGGAACAAGGAGAACAGCTGGAGCATAGCGAGGAACCAAATCGGAAATGAAAATTGATGCATTTTGAATGGTCAGTGGACATTGTTCAAACTAATCTGTTTTGGCTTTCCCATTATTTCTAATCAAGCAGAGAAGATACATCCTCCCATCAGTCATTTATACTCCTGGCACATCTCCAGTGAAGAAAAGAGATTCCTTCATTGGCTTTGGAATGAAACAAGTGAGTCTTACATCCAAATGTAGTGGCATAGTCAGGTTCTGTTCTGGAGGCCCTTTCTCATTCCCTCCTAATTCTGGTTTTCTCCCACTCTCCACTTCCCACCTCCCAACAGTCGGTCGGTATTTTAGGAACACTGAGCAATGTAAGTGTCTTCCTTGGTTTCTCTTTCCTTTTTCTTACCTTTAATAATATTGCCTTTTAAAAACATATTTTGTGCTATGAATGCCAGGTTTAATATGAGAGATCCATGAGATGCAATAGGGTATTTTCCATCCATTCTTGTGGGGAGGGGACATATGGCTGCTGGGGGGCCTGATGTATTTGAAGGGGGCCACAGACTGGAAACCATTCTTCATACACTGCCTTAAAACATTTGTTATGTGACTTAAACAAGCCTGATTTGGCTTCTGTTTCTTTCATGTTGCATTTATGGCTGTGCTCAACTGAGCTCAAGGATGGCTTGAGACATCAAGTTATGTGTTAAGCAGTGGTGAAGATCTTGTCAGGCTTCTCCAGCTCTTCTGTCAGTCCAAACCTCCCAGTGGAGCTAGCTGGGGGGGTGGGGGCTCTTGGCCATAGCACCTTCCAGTGACCACCACCTCCTCCATCTTTACAAGTTTATTATGAGAGGTAAAACAGGACGAGCTGAAGCCAGATGCACCTGGCGTCCCATGCAGTTGGTGGAACGGAAAGTGCTGTCCAGGATCAGTAGAGCCAAGTATCTCCCTAGATGGAATGGCATAAGGCTTTGCCTGGTCTTTCACCTTTTCCAAAAAACTAAACAAAGCAAAGCAGAAAGAAAGAAAGAAAGAAAGAAAGAAAGAAAGAAAGAAAGAAAGAAAGAAAGAAAGAAAGAAAGAAAGAAAGAAAGAAAGAAAGAAAGAAAGAAAGACCCTAAGTACATTTTAACAACAACACAACCATGTGCTCTCTGCTCAATTCTGAGTTATGGTGACCTTTTTCAAAGTTTTCCAGGCAGAGTATTTAGAGTATTCCAGGCAGAAGTGGCTTACCGTTCCTTTTTTTTTCTGGGTTTGCCCTAGGACTGTGCAGCTTTCCAAGGCCACACAGGCTGGCTGTACTTGCAGGAAGCAAAACGGATAATCAAATTCCCAACCTCAACCAGATACTAAATCACTGAGATATCCAGCCATAACACTAACACTTTTCAGGGTTTCCCAGTAGATTTACTGTTTCTTTCTTCTGGGGGCGCCCTGGGACTGTGCAGCTTGCCCAAGGTCACACAGGCTGCCTGTACTGGTAGGAGCCACAGAAGGAGATTGAACTTCCAACCAGATACCTAAACCACTGAGCTATCCGGTGGCGTACATTTATACCACACACTCAGTCAACGCTCCACCACAGGCTATGCACAGAAAGGGAAAACCAATGCTGTGTAAATCAAATGAAACACCGACAGCAGAAAGCAAGTCCACAGAGCAGCAACATATGCCCATAAATAAAAGCTCAAAGAGGGCTATGGATGACGCAAAGGCATCCATACAGAGGTAATTCAAGCTACTCATAAATTAAATATTTCCATAGCAATAACAAAAATAACTATGATCTCCTCCCTGCCACCCTTCAATAAAAACAGCAACCAAACAGTGTAAGAACATAACATAGGCAAGTCTGAGGGTACGATCAGATAGATGAAAAGGCGCATGTCTGATCGCACTGGCAAGTGTCACTTTAAACAGGTGCGATCTCCCTTAAAGCGAACCTTCCACATGTTAGGGAATCTCTCCAGTCTGACCCACCAAAAGGAGAAGCAGGACCAAAGAGATCCAACCGATCAGGGTCAGGCTAGAGCACATATGTTGTGTGGTTGACAGGAAGTAGATCACACCAGAAAATGCAGGGAAATAATCTGCAGCCTCCTGGTAGCCATAACATGTGTTGTTGTCTTCTAATTGCAGAGCTGGAAGGGACTCTATGGCTCACTGAGTCCAGCAGCACCATGGGAAACTGAACTCCCAGCCTCTGGCTCCACCGCTAGAGGCCTATGCCACATTTAAGCTATCCAGCGATTAACAAAGGCAAAAATTAAATTGGAAAAAACTTCTCTTACCAAATAAGATTGCTATATAGGATGACACAAATGAAGAATTACTAATAAAAGGCCTTAAAATGACATTTAAAGGTAATTTCTAAAAATAGTTGTTACTCATATGCACTCATGTCATATAAGGATTATACTAAACATAGCATTTAGCTACTAGTCATTTCATTGGTGGTGTGATGCCGATTGTATTACTGTAGTTTAACTGAAGTTATTGCTATTTTGTCTTGTTGTTTTGATTTGTTGCACACCACCAGAGTGTGCTGTCGGATGGTCGGTATAAAAATCATATCAATCAATCAATCAATCAATCAATTACACAGTCAACTTTTCTATTTTAACAAGTAACTTTCAAGCTGGATTGAGGACACTATTTTTGACTCATTCTGTTTCGGGCATTTGATGGGAGGAAGACAGAAAAGAACCATGGGTTCTGGAGTCAGGCAAGGGAATTTCCAAGAGAGCAGTGCAGGATTGTGGAATTCACCCTAGTGGCTAAGAGGCATTAGGAACTCTGAAACTTCCTGGCCTGTGGCAACATTTTCAGTTGTGTTGTGAATTGCTTCCATGTCATTATGTCCTCCCATATGCACTCCTGGAATCTGTGGAGACACCTGAGGGTGGCACAAGACTTGTAACTATGGTTAAGATAACAATAATTGGACTTGACCCTAACCCTAACCCTAACCCCCTAAAATGTCTCTGGAATTTTCCCCTATTCTACAAAAGCCACTGGAAATGTCAGTACTTTATCAGAAAGGACAAAGAGATTTATAAACTGGTGAGGTCCTCTTCAGCACACCTGTAATCCAAACATGGTAGAATTATACAGTCTAGCTGTATGACATACAATTGGGCAATAAAGCTTCATGTTTCATGCCATCAGTAAAGATTGTTTAAAAACAAACACACGTAATCTTCTTAAAAGCTTAATCCACTCTTACTTATTGGCTGCACATTGTAGTGTTGGGGTTCTCTATGGTATAATGACATGCTTTTATAAAACTAGAGATTATGAGGCAGAGCTTATAATGGGGCACTGCAAGCATGTGATCTCTGTATGATCCAGTTTGTGCCTCAGGAAACACAGAAATATTTTCACTCCCCTCTCTTCTAGCCTCTTTTGACTGTGAATCAGTGCAGTAAGAAAGGTAGGAAAAAACACCCCTTCTTCTTTAGCAATTTTCACATGGGGTGGCAGGGTTCCTTGTTCTGGATTGGAGATGCCATCTTTCTCAGTCTTGGTCTGGTTGTAGGTGAGTGGTTTTCATGTCACTGTGCAGTGTATCAAGCCAGTTATGGTTTGGTCAGGCCTTCAGCCATCTGCCGTCGACCTCCGAATGAAGGACAAAAAACAAACAAAGCAAAGTAGTCTTCTTATCTACTGCCCCATACAACTTCAAGTAGTCTCTGGGTGGTTTACAGTTTTTAAAAATTATAGTATGCAGGCTACACATTCCCCCCTCCCACAAGCTGGGTACTCATTTTACCAACCTGGGAAGGATGGAAGGCTGAGTCAACCATGAGCCGGCTACCTGGGATTGAACCTCAGGTTGTGAGCACAGTTTTATCTGCAGTACAGGCATTTAACCACTGCACCACGAGGCTCAAGCAGACCGCAATTTGCTAATATTCATCTTCTGTATAAACAGAGGCATTTGGTTACTTAACTGATAAGTAGCCAACATGTAGCCATTAAGATGTTGGATGGCAACTCCCTTCAGCCTCCATTGCTACAACCAATTACAAAGAATCCTGGGAGTTGCAGTTCAACAATGCTTCTCTCTGCTTTCTCAGGATGATTTTACACAATCAAAACTTCCCCCACTCCAGTTTCTTGTATCTGCATCCCTGGATTCAACATTTGAATTACAGACCCATGGGACTGAAAGTTCATTTCACCCTACTTTGTAGCTCTCCTTTCTCAGCTCAAGTTGTTTTCATGCTCCCTATAGTTGCTTCCTCACCAACCTGTATGGAAATAGACATAACAGAGTCAGGATGATTTGATAGATTTTGTAATTAGCCGAAGACCTGTGTAGGGAGAAAATGTATAAGCAGTTTTTCCAACACAGTCACAGTTCTTCCAGTTTATTGTTTATTCTTTCTACCCAGGCTCTTACTATTCAAAGGACACAGCCATGTTACCTAGTGAGAGTCCGTGACTATTGCAAAGATTGTCTGCTACACACTGAAAAGGAAAATATCTCCTCGGAAAGATGAATGTTTAAACAAAAGTTTGCAACATAACAAAACTACTTATACAGATCATGCAAATACTCTCAGCGCACAAGAGATTATGTGTTTTCAGCTTAGAATGCTGAAATAAGTGAATATTGAGAAACCCAGTATAATTCACATTATATTTTGTTTCAGTAATTATTGCTGGACAGTGTGCGGCTGTCCCTGTGGCTGGCATGACTAGCCACAAGGCCATTTTTTAAACCCAAGAGAAATATCCACCTTGGACAACTGAAACTTAGGACTAAGATCAAACAGTTGCACCTTCCTCAAATGTTGTTGTCATGTGCTGTCAAATTGCTTCCTGCTTATGGTCTAATATTATTGCCTAGTTACACTGGTGTAACACAAACAGGGTAACTTTTGGAGGCAAACAGCTTTAGGTTAAGAAATCATGGTAGAAATTATCTATTGGATACTGAGTTGTGTGACTGAATGAGCAACTCATGATACCTATGGTGATATCTTAACTGGGAGCAATTTGCCTCCAAAATGCATGCTCTTTGCATAACTATGCAAGAGGATTTTGGCCTATGAATTAGTGGCTTCTAAAAGGTTCAGCCACAAACAATCCTGCTCAGGTCTTGCAAACTCAATGCCATGGCTTCCTTTCTTGAGTGAGTCCATCTCATATTCAGCCGTTCTCTCCACTCAACCCTATCTTATTTCACTCTTCCTCTATTTTCCATCTCAGATTTGGCCTTTCTCTTTGGTCCTTCCTCAAAATAGTCCAATGAAAAGAGGGGAGTTCGAATACACAACCTTTAGAAGGTGGAAATGAGCCAAGAGTGCAGTCAGTTAAGGGGTTAATCACTTCAAACAGATACCAGACAAATAATCATTTGCTTGACTGTCTCCAGTCATTAAAAACAGATGCAGCCTGGAATCAGTTTGGGTTTAGCAGACAATTAGCTACTATCATGGAAAGTAGTTAGCTGTAATAGAAAGCATGTTGAGAATCCATTAGTTGCTTTTTTCTTTTCTTTTTTTCTTTTTAAAAGTAACATTATATTCCACCTCCTCCTCTAAAAATAGACACACTGCTAGACACAGGACCATCAAAACGTGGTGTTAAATATTGAGTTCCATTCTTACAGGCAGTTCTTTGCTTATGAAGGTAGGTAGGCATTTGTATCTCCCAAATTCCTTTTCAGTGGCTCAGATTTAGGTTCTGTTTTCACTCAGGGTGGAATCAATAAATTTTAATGCTGAGCTATACATCAGGGAAAATTGGTTGCTGCCCAGTGGTCCAAAAGTTGAAATTGTCTGCACTGTAATCCAGTTTTCTTGCCTGAGTTCTCCTATTCATGAAACACTGAATTCACACTCACTTATTTATTAGGAGTGCGGTAGGAGAATTCACAGGGTTCACAATTTAATGTGAACCTACTTTTTTACTTTTTCCAAAACCATCACATGAACCAGAATGCTGAGGACAAAGATGAGGGCAAACTGCTGGTTGGAAAAGGGGAGAAAAACAAATTGAAACATTCATCTGTCCCGTGTCTTGACCATCAAACCTAGATAAATGGGGCTTCTGGATGTACAGCTCTTTCTTCTAGAGCAGTGGTCTCCAAACTTCAGCCCTCCAGATGTTTTGGACCACGACTCCCACAGTTCTTAGTCACTGGCAATCTAGCCTTGGAATTCTGGGAGTTGTGGTCCAAAACATTTGGAGGGCCAAAGTTTGGACACCCCTGTTCTAGAGAGAAAGGTGTGCTGCACTTCTCCTGTGTTCCTCCCAAATCTATGATTCCAAGTTCATGTTGGTCCTGTGTCTTTCTGGCTGCCGTCCTTACAATTCTTTACCTTTAAAATAAGTGTTGTTCCATCTTGTCACATCTTCAATAAAAATGGCTTCTGATATGTCAAGTTATCATTGGCCTTATATGGTCAATTTGTGCTACTTTTTTTTTACTTTTTTAAGTAAAAAGGAACCAAGTCAGACTTACCCACACATTTCTGAGGCAGGCATAGGGTCTAGAAACATCATAACCATTCACTCCACATTCTGAACCTTCATGCATTAATTCAGATATTTGGGCAGAGTCCACGGATATCACTTGCCCACAGGCTGGCTTGTTTGCCCCAGGTGAAATGCTGTGGGTCATCACTGATACAATCACACTGGAGAACAAGACAGTCTACAAACTCCTGACCTTGTGGATTAAATTATCAGATCTTGCAGCAGTGCTTCCAGGATATGCATATGGAGCAATTGGGCATCATGGTCTCCCACATGGTCTTGTTCCTCTGTCAGTAACCCTATTACAAGATCTAGGGTGGAGAGGTGGATCTTTTTGGACAGAAATATGTTGGGTGAGAGGCATATGATCCCACTCTTCTCTTCCATGTGTCTATAGAACTTCACAATGTATAGTAAATGCATAGACATCAAGAGTGGGGATGAAAGGCATAGTCCCCATATCCTCCCCCACAGTATTTACTGAATGTGTGGAAATATCTTGGATAACTCACAACGTTTCACTGACATTTACTGTGCTTGAATGGGTCATATAAAAAGGCCATTTGTAGGGACTTGATCTCAAATTATTCATTGAGATCTGCAAGACACTACAAAGGTATATTCAAGGTCTGACAAACATGCATATATAATCAAAAATGTGACTTCTGTAAGGACACTTATGAGGAAAGTCATCCAATAAGTCTTCCTTCTAAGTCATCATGCTAAGACTCGGACGTCAAGTAAAATTCCACTCAGTACAAATCGGAGCTATTTCACTGGCTCCTGCTGCCACACGAGCCCCGGTGACTGCTACAAATAGGGCATAAAATAGTTAGCACTTGTACAGGGCCCGTGCTGCCCCTTCCACCCACCAAGATGAATGCCACCCCAGAGGAAAAGGATTAGAGTGGTTGAAGAAGAGGAATGAGTCAAGACCTCTGTGCAGCCTTTTACCAAAGCTGGCATGGGTGGTATATTGGGACAGAAGCCTGCAGGGTTTCCCCCCCCCCCCTGCTGAAGAGGAAAAGCTCTGGTGATTCATAGCCAGCCTTCCCTTCTGCTCAGCGTGAGCTCAGCAAACTGTACAGTGTCGACAATGATTTTAAAAAGACGGAGGGGAGGAGGGAAGTAGAAAGGCAGACCGCGAGTCCATCTGCGCTTAGGCATGGAGAGAAAGGAGGGGAGGGGGGGTGAAAACCGAACGCAAGTCTTGGAGCATACGAGCAGTGTGGAAAGGGGCCTGAGCCTGTGGTGGGTACACGGAGGGAATTGTGCAAGAGCAGGCTCTGTTTGTGACCATGCCGCCAGGATGCTTGAGAGCACCTCCGAATGACTGACGTCTCTTCCCCACCCCAGCCTTTTTCATCTGGGTGGAAAGCAAACAAATGACAGAGCTATAAGTAGGCACAGATGGAATCAGCGCAGCTAAAAAAAGCACCAGCCACTGAAGCGTCGCATAAAGCGCAGCCCGCAAGGTTTGAACGCGTCCCATCGTTCTTTCCTCCTCTTTGTGATATTTCAGACAAAGGCAGCTGCACACGGAGCGGCGCTGTGGGCTGGGGCAGACCGGTTGACAAACGGGGGAAGGGGACACACATGCATGCACGCTGATGTGCATCTGTTGTGCAAAGCGGATGCATGCATCTTCACCACTAGGCAGCTGGTGGTGTGGAAATATTAAGCGTCAAACGGGAGCATCAAGGATGCCAGCCATTCCCTACCATTTGGGGAAGGGAGGGGGAAAACCCACCGTCCACACTTAACGATGCTGCAAGAAACAAATGGATCAAATGATGGAACAGAAAGAACCACTCGCAGAAAAATAAGCCCATGGGCATCCCCTGCTCTGTCTGTGTTTGCTGCTTTCAGTCAGATTGTGCCAAAGGAGAACATTCCCTGCATAAGTGCATTGCAGATTAGATCCTCAGTCTAAGAAATATAGTGCTTATGCAATGTTCTTATAAAATGGAATATATAAACAAATGCCTATAATACATACCATCAATACCATATAATATATATATAATACATAAAAATAAATATAGACTACATCTACTGTAAAATACATGCAATCGAAGGTACATACAGGCATGCAAACTGAAAATACATATTAAAAAAATTATGTACTGTTAAGTCATTTCTGATGGATGGAAATTCTTTTTTAGGATTTCAAGTCGGAGAATACTCAGAAGTGGTTTGCCACTTGGTTTTTTCTGGGGGAGCCCTGGGACTGTGCAGCTTGACCAAGACTACACAGGTTGGCTACTTTCCACAGACTTATAGTGGCGAATGGGATTCCAACACCCAAACTTTGGCTCACTGAACTATCCATCGAGCACAAAATAGTTACAGTGGTACCTCGACGTACGAATTTAATCCTTTCCAAATGCATGCTCCTTAAGTCAAACTACTCTTAAGTCAGGGTACCTATCTAAAAAATTGAAAAAAATAATTTAAAAATTCAAAAAAAAAAAAAGAAAAAAATTGTAAGTCGAGCAGACCATATCTAAAATATGTAAGGTGGCAGTTTTCCGCTCTTATGTCAGGGTACCACTGAATTTATAAAATAACCTGTACAACAAAAGGCATATAAAGACATGAGGAAAATTGAGAAATCTGACAGTCTCGAAAACTGAATAACATTGTTCATGTCAGATAATATTCTCTGGAAAGAACAGTGTACAAAGCACCAGCTAGGAGCATGTGCATGGATTGTATCTAATATCTAGCATTCATGTGGCTCTTTGTAGCACTAGCCAGTATCTAGCATTCATTCACCATTTAGATTGTTTTGAGGAAAGTATAAGTATGCTACCCCACTTTTGCTTCCCTGTGTGTGTGTTGGGGGTGGCAATACATCTACCAATCATTGCTCTGGTTTCATTCATTTTTATCCAGTGAATGAAATCAGAACATCAGCTGGCATCTTTTTTGTCTGAAAAGAGGGCACTGAGCAGTTCATTTCATGCCATGTGGAGTTTGTTCCCTCTGGTGGAGGATAATCCTGGACAACAATTCCCTGTTCCAGAATTTTAGTATCACTCTGATTGAGCCATTTTTACCTCAGATTGTTCTGTCTCTACTCCCAGAGGTCGCAACAAAGAAAAGAATTAATTATCTTTCTAAATAAGGTCTTGTTTTATACAAAAAAGTACAGTACTTGGTTGTTTTAACTTGTAAATCAAGGTGAGATGGGAGGCAGGGGCAGAAATATCCTAGCACTGTAAGGGTAGATAACGTGAATCCTTGTTTCCCCCTGGTCACCTTAAATGTTGGGCCTTGGTTGTTGCTCCAGCCTCTTGCACAGTTCCATGCAATTATAGACACAAAGGGAGCTGTTCATTCTTCAGGGCTCAACCTCTCTCAGATACTGCATTTGTTGAACATCTGAACCTTAGCAAGAACTTCCTAATAGTTAGAGCTGTCCAGCAGTGGAAGGTGCTTTCACAGAGGGTGGTGCAGTCTCCTTCTCTGGAGGTTTTTAAGTAGAGGCTGAATGGCCACTTGTTGGAAATACTGTGATGGGGGTTCCTGCATGGCAGGGGGTTGGACTGGATGGCCCTTGAGGTTTCTTCCAACTCTATGATTCTGTGATTCTTCTGTGTTTAAATCTACTCGGGAATTACCAATCAACTTATTTCCTTTTATTTTTAATCACTCATCACCACCATGGAAAAGTGGTAAATAAAAACAAACAAACAAACAAACAAACAAACAAACAAACAAACAAACAAACAAATAAATAAATAAATAAATAAATAAATAAATAAATAAATAAATAAA
>JAHTLZ010000016.1:79793681-79828928 GCA_023846285.1 Phrynocephalus versicolor
CCCCCAAGAAATTGGAAAAATTGAAAAAAGAAAAAATGATTATGGAATGTTTTATTTTAACATATTTTAAGATAAGGTGTTCTAATATTTTCCAAGTCATTTCTAAAAATATATACACATAGTATCAGGTTACTGTACTCTAATTTCTGTGCACTGAAGACAAGCAAACCCTAGATTACGAAGTGAACTGTCCAAAGCAAAAACAAGATGCATTTCATTTTTTATGAGGTGCTGTTATTGTCATAAGAACAAGGTTTCACTTTTGTTTTTGCATGTCTGTGGGTGTGTTTGGTTCTGTCCTCTTCACTAGGCTGCAAAGCACTGGAAGAAAATACAGAAAAACAAAAATGTGTCTGATTAAATTTCATATCCATTCATTGAAACCCACTTCCTTTTATAAATTTCCCCCAATTCAATTCTTTTTAAGGTTTTTCTTTTCTTTTTATTTAATACTGTGTCAAGGAAATATGAATTGTTAATTCTGGATTTTTAAACATTGTTTTGTAGAGGTTCTTTGTTCCACATAAGCTAGTAAACAGTTCAGGAGATCCTTACTTCATTTGTTACTTAGAATTGCAAATAATTTTTTAAAAGTAAATTCCGTTTGTAATAATTGTTTGGATACAGTATATTTTAATATGCTAGTTGTGACCATTTTATGCTAAGTCAAATTGTCCATAGTCATATTTTATGTTCCTAAAGTGAATGGCTTTCAAACTGTAAAAGGGTGTGGGGACGGGTAATGTAATGTTTTCCCTTTTTTCCCTGAAAATGTCTTGTTTTTTTCCCTGAACAAAAAAACACAGAAAAAAGGGTTTTTTTCCCGAGCTTCAAAATTTCCGGCATTTTTAAATCACTAGCATATTCGGATTGTCTTAACATGATTTCACGGTATTCGCCAAACTGTTCCATTAATCCATGCCTAATCCGGGAGAAATTTTACTGAATCCAACAAGGCTCCTTCCAGGTCGTGGGTATTGCAATAAATGGCCCATGTCGCGATTAAGCCCACTGTGTTGAAGATTACAGTACTTCCCAAGAGTAGTTAACAGGTTTCACAGATGGAAAAAACAGACCCGCTCCAACCAGGAGCCAGCGTTAACCCCACGGGCAGAAAGCAAAAGGCACCGTTCTAATAGGAATCAAGCGAAAAGCCACAAACAAGATGACGTTATAACTTAATAAAATGGTGTCTGCAGATTTTATTCCGAAAGAGGAGGGTGGGTGGACGAAAAAGCCAGGCAGGAGTCCATTGCCAGAATGCATGTGCAGGTATTACAATGCAATCGCGCCTGTCAGTGTGCATATTAACGCAAGAAATAAAATTAGGAATGGGGTGGCAAGTGCCTCGCGCACACACAGGATCCCAGGGACCCTCTCACGCCCGTTTCCTATTTGGGACCACGATCAAAGCAAGTGCGGAAAGACCGGCGGAGGGGGCAGCCACCCCGAGGTGGGTTATATTCCCTGCGCTCCTCGGAAAAGGGTTAAAACCATCCCTCCAACCCTTCGCCCTCTATTTTTTTAACGCCCAGCAACACAGGCAGGGGTGGCGCTGTTTCCCTCGCGTGCCCCTTCTCCCGGGCATCTTCCGCTCTTGCGTGCATTGTGGGGGTTGTAGTTCACCGGGGATGAGCTCCCTGCAAACTACAGTTCCCAGTAGCCGCCCTACCAACCACCCACCCACCACCGGCGCCAGGTTTGTTGCTGTCCATGGAGGAGGCCCGCCTGGCTCGCTGGGGGGCTGCGTGCCGCGGGTGCGTGGGTAGTCGGCTCCTCCTTCCCGTCCTCTGCCCGGGCGCTTCTTCTGGGGCGGCGAGGGACGGCCTGGGTCATGCCCACGGTGGGGCAGCCGGAGTCCAACAGGTGGTGCAGGTGACTCGGAAGGGGCTGAGCGAGCGGCGGGCGCGGGCCTTCGAAGTGCATCATCCAACAGGTCGAGAGAGAGAGAGAAAAGAAAGAATCGGGGGGGCACTTGCAAGGGACGGGACGGGAAGCATCCTGTGCACTTCACGAAAGGAACGGCAAGGGAACGGGAAAAGAGGCAGCGGGAAGGTGGGCATGCAGTGGCTCATGGTTCAGGCACGGTGCCCAGTCACTCCCGCCACCACGGGCACCTCCTCCCGTGCCTGGCCGTGCTCTCCCTGCGTTTACGTGTCTATGTATGTGTGTGTGGTACACTTCATGGGTCTGTAGGTCAGGTGCCTCTGCGGAGCCGTGTGTGCCAGTGCGTTGGCACCTTGCCGTTCCTGCAGCCTGCTTGGACTTCACATTCCTTCGGGGACTAAAGGAAGGCGCAGGGTGCCATAACCACCGGTATCCCCCGAAGATAATCAGAAAAGAAAAGTGGTATTTTTAGAGATCAAAACTTTCTGTTACTGTGCTGAGACTTATTTGTTTTACTGTATTTTCGCTTCCTTTTGCTCCTTTCGACCAGTATAGAGCAGCTTCTAGGAAATAAAAATAAAATAGAAACATAGTAATTGGCAAAACTAGTAAAAGTGTAAAGAGGCAGACAAAACAGTTGGAGATCTTTTATCAAGGTCTGCTTCTTCAAGAGGAAGTTTTGTTTAATTCAAGGAGATTGACTCTCCAGTAAATGAGTTCGGAATTGTATCCTTAAACTGGAGCAGATCTACAACCCGTTCTGTACCAAATATCAAACGCACGGGAGAGCTTATGCTGTAATAAATACCAGTCATTAAGGTGCTGCAAGAATTTCAGTTTTCAGGCTGCAGCCAGTTAGCATAGCTCGCCTTGGGAACTCATACCGATCAGCCTGTGCTCTGGTGGCATTCAAGTGTTGGTAATGGCTGGAACTGTGACAAGATGATGTCCGGACAATTTCGCAAGGTGGGAAAGATAGGCTAATCTGTGTAATGATAAGTGGCAATAGCGGTCTGTAAGATGCTATCTTTCATTAGCCCACGCCTGCTCTTCTACAGCTAGCGTGTGCTTGTGCTAGCATGAAGGTGCAAAAGAAATGTCTGAGAAGGTTTTCTTAGTGGGGGAGAATTCACTAAGTTATGCCCTGCATTGCAACTGTTGGGATGGAACTTCTGTAGTCCAGCAACACTTGGCACTCAAGAAAGACCCAACCTGTAATTCATTTTGTGGGGCATATGTAGAGGGTGCTGTAGATTATGTTGACTAATGTGATTGAGCTTGGACACACTTGAAGCTTTGCAGACAGAAGGCTCCAAGCTTTACAAAGTGTTTGCTTTTGTACAGCAAACAGAATTGCAACCTATCATCTACACTTCAAAAGGCTGGGCTTCTGCTATGGTGTTTACATCTTGCTAGATTTCATTTCCATGGTGGGTAGATTGTGTTGTTCTCTTTATCACACTCTTCCTTCTTCCAGTATAGTAAAGCTATTGTACTTTTGAGTAAATCCCTTTCCATCTCTAATAGTTTGAGCCAGCCTTGCTGGTAATGGGCAGTGAATGCTACTAATTTGCTCCGGAAGTGTCCATTCCGATTAATAATCTCTTTTGTCACAAGATTAAGCTAAGCTTCTAGAAGCACTAGTTTAGAGCCAGGCAGTGCTCTTGTGGCAGCTGCCCCTTCATGCACCTTCAGGTTCATAGAATCATAAAGTTGGAAGAGACCTCAAGGGCCATCCAGTCCAACCTCCTGCCATGCAGGAACCCCCATCACAGTATTTCCAACAGACGGCCATCCAGCCTCTGCTTAAAAACCTCCAAAGAAGGAGACTCCACTCCCCCCATGGCAGCATATTCCACTGCCGCAAGTGTAACCGACATGAAGTTCTTCCAATCGTTCAAATAGAATCTCTTTTCCTGTAGTTTGAAATCATTGTCCCGAGTCCTAGTCTCCTGAAGCCATGGAAGACAAACCTGTTCCCTCTTCAATATGACATCCTTTCAAATATTTAAACATAGCTATCATATCCCCCCTCAGCCTTCTTTTTGAAAGGCTAAAGATTTCCAGCTTCCTAAGGCGTTCCGCATAAGACGTTTCTTCCAGACCTTCAACCATCCAGGCACTTGAAAAGAGGTGGTTTACTTGTTCAGAGGTGGAGCAGCAGGTGGCTTGTTTCATCTTCTGCTGCTCCTTTTCTCTTTCAGCATACTGTATATGCAAAGAGCCTTTTTATTTAAAAAGTGGTTAGCTGTGTTACTTAATCATAAAATTATTGCACTGTTCAGAATTCCCCTTTTAAATAGATTTTTTAGACAGAAAAAGGAAAAAACAAAGATGTCATAATTGCAACATTATAGGATGCCAGATAAATTTACTTTCAGATAAACATGTTATAAATTGGGCTGTATTATGATGATTCCTCAAAGTGCCCAGTCTCAATTTCCTGGTCTGATTTTATCTGCATACCAACCTAGGTGGACCAGATAGGTCTATCCTGCTTGTTATGAGGGGCCAAAATTCTTGTTTTAGTAGAATATCTGCCCACTTCCATTCAGAGCAATCCTATTTTTGTTTTAATTCTCCAGTAATTTCATTTTGGTATGTCAGAATTGTGACAATATCTGATCAAGTAAGAGGGGGAGGGGAGATATTCGATTCTTGTAATCAGCAGCTAATTGCAAGAAGCTGAAGGGAATAATAATTATTATTATTTGAAAAGGACCCGAGGTGGCTTACAATAATAAGGGGCAATATATAACCCAGAACATTTAAGACATATTCAAGTTAAGAAGATGGAATTAGAAGAGGCATCATAGAACATTAAAAGGTTACATTAATTACATCTACAAAGAACACGCAAAAAGAAAAAAATCCATTATGGGGGGTGGAAACCAAGATGGAAAACACTGGTGTTCTTATGAAATCAGTCTATGTAATCATGCATGGTAATCCATATAAAGTCACATAGTAGATAGTCCCTCATTCAGGGAAAGCTTGCGTGAAGAGGAAGGTCTTTGCCTGCTTTCAGAAAGACAGCAGAGACGGGGCAGTACTGGCCTCCAGCGAGAAGGAATTCCAAAATCTGGGAGCAGCAACAGAGAAGGCCCTTTCATGTGCTCTTTTGAGGCGCACCTGCGAAGGTGGCAGGATGGAGAGAAAGGCCTCTCCTGATGACCTTAGCAACTGAGCTGCTTCACACTGTGATATTCGATCTTTGAGGTAGCGTGGACCCAGGCCATTTTGTGCTTTGTAGATTAAGATCAGTGCCTTGAATTTTGCCCAGTAGGTGATTGGCAGCCTTTGTAGCTGCTTTAGTAGGGGTGCAATGCCCCTGACAGCAATCTAGCCGCTGCATTTTGGACCTGTTGAAGTTACCTGAGACTTTCCATCGGTAGCCCCACATAGAGCGCATTACAGTCGTCCAGCTGGGATGTCACTAGAGCACGTAGCCAGAGCAGAACGGATCGTACTAGTTATAATTGTGCAAATGCACTCCTGGCCACAGCTGTGACCTGGGCATCTAGGCTCAAGGATGTGTCCAGGAGCACCTAAATATTATCTTAATATTATTATGAGTTATCTGAATAAATATTATATCTAATATTTAGGACAACTTGTTCTTCCTTCCCTGAATCTGTAATTTACTTGGTTGCTACCAGCACCACCATCAGGAAACACTTAATTAAGAAGAAATGGAGAATCGGGGAAGAGAGGCAAACACACAACCAAGGAACTGAGAGCTCTTTGGAGGCCTACAGGACAAGGAATGACCCAAGAAATAAAAATTAAAGTGAAATTCTGGAGAAAAGAGAGGTATCTCCAACAGGACATCAGGTTCAGCTCTCCCAAACCTGCCTCAATTATGCATTTTGCTATCCACACCCACAACTACCAAATGTCAATAAAAGGCGGCTGTGATTTCGGGGAATGATATTAGGTTGAGTGGCCTAGCCTTGGCCCATTCACAGTCCCCTTCATCATATAGTCACTAGTGAACTGGAAGGGAGCGGTTCCTGGAAGATTCAGGTTCTTGCTAATCTGGAGAGCCTCCATGAGGGACTGGAACCTCTCCTCTTCTGACTCTTTGGTGAGCGCATGAAGGAAGAAGAGATGGGAGGCGATGTTACTAAGTGCTCTCCTCTCAGTGTCTGGAAAACACTGAGTTTTCTGACTCCTCCTGATTAAGACTCTTGTCATTTGGCAAAAGAGTTGGCAGATGAAACCAGGAAGCTGTTGGTAGTAATCGTAGAACAGCAGAGCTGGAAAGGATCTTATGGATCTTTTGAGTCCAGGCCCTGTCAGGGGGGCAGTATGTATGAACAATTAGACTCCCAACATCTGGTTCCATCGCCAGGGACCTAAACCACTGAGCTGTCCAGCAGTTCTTGATAATTCCACTTATTAAATTGACGGGTTTTAAAATGGCTTGGCCTCAGCATTTCTTTCGTTAGGAAAACCAGTTGAGTCATAATGGCCCGAGGAGAACCAGAGGTTTTAGCAGTAAACCTGGATTTTTTAAAAAATTAGATGGAAACAATAATAGAGGCTTTTCAACAGGTAGGTGAGTTACAAATAAAGAAAGTTACTGCTGACTTTGAAAATGGTTTAGTTAGTAAATCGTATTTTAAACCTAAGCAAGTCTAGGCATTCTTGGTACTTGGTACTCAATTCTCCTGCTGCAACTTCAAGTATGATGCCGACAGAATGCTAGAGGGGCTTTACAAAGCAAGGTCTGGTTGACTGTATAACTCAGGAATGTGACTCTTTGAAATGCAGTTTTGCTGAATCACTGGCTTCATGTAGAGACAGTGAAAAAACCCCAATTTATATTATTGTAATCTGTTCTTGCAACATCCCTACCCTTCCCAACATGCAAGTGGGAAATGAAGCATAGTTTTGACACCTTTGATTACCTTATAAGTCCATGCCCAGACTCCCATGAGTAGAGAGTTACACATTTTGCTAAGCTTGCACTTTCCCCCCTGCAGTCGCTCCCTATTTCCTGTCAGAGAAGGGTTTTTTTATGTTGGCAGAGCATATCTGCTCTTTGTTTGGAAAAGATTATATAGTGGATTAGGGCCATCTTGTTTTATGATGCAGTGGGAGAGCAGGATGGATCTCTCCTTGAGTTGAAGGAAGTGATAGCTAGTCCTCCCCCCACCCCTACCCCTTCTAGAGGCATTTCCTTGTACTAGAATAACCACCAATCCTTTAAGCTTTTAGCTTTCCATGGGCCCAAGAGGCTGCCGCTGAAACAGGGAGATGAGTGCATGTCTTGAGGCGTGTGCCATCTCTGGCCTTTTGGATACTGGCCAAAATAGGCAGAGATTTGGCAATGCAGGCAATATTTATTTATTTATTTATTTATTTATTTATTTATTTATTTATTTACCGCCCATCTTCTGAAGGAACTCCGGGCGGTTTACAACATTAAAAAGCAAACAATAAATAACAATGCAACAAAATAATAATAATAATACGAAAACAAAAGGTAAAATATATGAAATATATGAAATAAAATAGCTGTACTAATATGAAGACAAAGCAAAATAGAAAAGATATCTGGCAAGATGGCAGGAAAAACAAACAAAAGAAAGAAACAAAACAAAACACTATTCAAGGTCGCCAAATGCCTCACGAAAAAGGCCAGGTTTTCAGAGCTTTTTTAAAGGCTGGCAGGGACTGTGCAAGGCGCAACATACTTGGGAGATGGTTCCAAAGGAAAGGGCCAGCCACAGAGAAGGCTCATTTGCGGGTTACCGCTTCCCTGGCCTCCCTGGGCATGGCCACCCGAAGTGAGAGCACCTGCGACATTCTGGTAGGTCGGGCCTCAGTACTAGTTTGTAGAGTGGCATGCTCAAAAGATACAATTATACTCTTTTTCTGACCAAGTGTCTCAAATAGAGGTGAGCACTTCATAATCATATCCTCCAGGTAATGACGATGAAGTGCCCAACCTTAGTATCAGATTGTTAAGGAGTAAGGTGTTGTGGAGGAAGAGAAGTGGGATATTGCAGGAAGAGGGAAGCAAAATGAGATAAGAGGGGGCTAGGATGTCTATTTTTCCAGATCCTCCAGTATATTTTGCACATAGGTCTTCCTCAAGGAAAAAAAAATCCAGGTTAAATTCAAGCTGACAACAGCTTTTCTGGGTTCAACAGCACATGTTGGAAGCTAGCATCTTAGGAATTTTCTCTCACACCTATTGTCAAGACCTTTTTGTCAAGAAATGGGGAACTTAGAGGGATCATGGCACCGTTTTGGAAAATTTAAGCTTTGTAGTCAATGCCCAGAACAAGCTGTCTGAGAAAACGGGAATAATATCCACCAGTAACTGGAAGAGAGGAACACCTTTAGCTTATTGGTATGAGAGCAGGCTTCATAGCTTTGGTACTGAGATAATGGAGAAGATGGTTTTCAGCTGAGAGAAGGGAAGGAGCAGAAACTGCTGTTGCCCTTCTGAATGTTGAAAGTAACTAGATGCCTCTTTGGAAGATCCTCTGGAAGAGTTCAGAAGCAGAAGTGTAATGTATAAAAATTAGGTTAGAAGTTACTTTGACTTAGTTATTTCTTAGGAGATGGCATGCTTGTTTGCATACACTATGTCTATGCTCTGAAATTATGATGAAGCTACGCTAGCTAGACATAAGTGCTAGAGGAGTTTAGGTAGCTTTTTAAAAATTTTCTTGTCTGTTTACTTTGTATTTCTCTTCTCTCAACTTTTCAATTGATTACCTAGTCCAATATTTTTTCCCCGCTGCAATTGTTGAAAACTATTTTGAAACTTTTTTGCTCATTTTAACTTTTTCACCGTCTTTAATAAAATGTAATCCCTTCATCCAATCGCTTGCCTTTTTGAATTAAGAGAGGTTTTAGTATTTAAAAGCATACCTTGCCTTGACCATCTACAGGAATTCTACAGTCAGGTCTATAAATATTGGGGCATCAACACAATTTTAACATTTCTGGTTCTATACACCACCGCAATGGATTTGAGATGAAACGAACAAGATGTGCTTTAACTGCAGACTGTCAGGTTTAATTTGAGGGTAGTTACAGCCAAATCAGGTGACTGGTGTAGGAATTACAACAGTTTGCAGATATCCCACCCACTTGTTAAGGGACCAAAAGTAATGGGTCAGTTGGCTTCTCAGCTGTTCCATGGCTAGCAGTGTGTTATTCCCTCATTAATCCAATTACAATGAGCAAATAAAAGGTCCAGAGGTCATTTTAGGTGTGCTATTTGCATTTTGAATCTGTTGCTGTCAACTCTCAAGATGAAATCCAAAGAGCTGTCACTGTCGGTGAAGCAAGCCATCATTAGGCTGAGAAAAAACAAACAAACCAATCAGAGAGATAGCAAAAACAACCGTGGCCAAAACAGCTGTTTGGAACATTCTGAAGAAGAAAGAACACACCGGTGCGCTCAGCAACACCAAAAGAACCCGAAGACCACAGAAAACAACTGTGTTGGATGACCGAATAATCCTTTCCCTAGTGAAGAAAACACGCTTCACAACAGTTGTCCAGAGCAACAACACTCTCCAGGAGGTAGGTGTATGTGTGTCAAAGTCAACAATCAAGAGAAGACTTCACCAGAGTGAATACAGAGGGTTCACCACAAGATGTAAACCATTGGTGAGCCTCAAAAACAGGAAGGCCAGATTAAAGTTTGCCAAATGACATCTAAATAAGCCTGCACAGTTCTGGAACAACATCCTATGGACAGAAGAGACCAAGATCAACTTGTACCAGAGTGATGGGAAGAGAAGAGTATGGAGAAGGAAAGGAACTGCTCATGATCCTAAGCATACCACCTCATCAGTGAAGCATGGTGGTGGTAGTATAGCATGGGCATGTATAGCTGCCAGTGGAACCGGTTCTCTTGTATTTATTGATGACGTGACTGCTGACAAAAGCAGCAGGATGAATTCTGAACCATTTCGGGCAATATTATCTGCTCGTATTCAGCCAAATGCTTCAGAACTCATTGGACGGCGCTTCACAGTGCAGATGGACAATGATCCGAAGCAGACTGCTAAAGCAACCTAAGAGTTTTTTAAGGGAAAGGTGTGGAATGTTATGCAATGGCCAAGTCAGTCACCTGACTTGAACTCACTTGAGCATGCATTTCACTTGCTGAAGACGAAACTGAAGGGAAAATGTCCCAAGAACAAGCAGGAACTGAATACAGTTGCAATAGAGGCCTGGCAGAGCATCACTAAGGATGAAACCCAGTGTCTGGTGATGTCTATGCATTCCAGACTTCAGGCTGTAATTGACTGCAAAGGATTTGCAACCAGTTATTAAAAAGTGAACATTTGATTTATGGTTATTATTCTGTCCCATTACTTTTGGTCCCTTAACAAGTGGGTGGGATATCTGCAAACTATTGTAATTCCTACACCATTTGCCTGATTTGGCTGTAACTACCCTCAAATTAAAGCTGAAAGACTGCAGTTAAAGTACATCTTGTTCGTTTCATCTCAAATCCATTGTGGTGGTGTATAGAACCAGAAATGTTAGAATTGTGTTGATGTCCCAATATTGATGGACCTGACCATAGATGTTTCTGAGGGCAACATTCCCTCTAAGTTGTGTGTGCCCGCACATGTGCAGAACTTCTTCATGACTGCACACAATCCGCCGGTTTGTGTACTTCCCATTTTATATGAAACCTCACCTGCCTGCACATGGGGCAAGCCTCCCATGCAGCAGGACCAAACATTAGAGGGAATCTTGGTTGTAGGTGTGGTGGTATTTCTGTCTAGCAGGATTGACATACAAGACAGAGCGCTTAACCTTGCAGGTTGTTGGGAACCCTCTGGAAGCACTGATTAAGCTGGTTAGACTCAGGCAGTGGTTCCCAACCTTGGGTCCACAGACATTATTGGACTGCAACTCCCAGAAACCCTGGCCAGCACAGCTAGTGGTGAAGGCTTCTGGGAGCTTAAGTCCAAGAACATCTGGGGAGCCAAGATTGGGAAGCAATGGACAGCGGTGTTGGGAGGAGGCAAAGCAAAACAATTCCTCAAGCCATTCAGCCTTCCTGGTTTCACTCACACCAGGACAGCTAGGATAGTGTGGTTAGTTTGGGCTTCCCTGAAGCTTGCCTTTTCTTTGTTCATGGATGATGTCTGTTGTCCTCTTTACAATGCAAAGCACCACATGGGTAGCATCATCCTTTCAGAAAAATCACCTCAAGTAATCTGTAGTATCTATGGGCAGATGTGCATCATACTGTGTGCCAACACCCATAATCACCAACCAGCATGGTGTGCTAATGGGAAATAATAGGGATTGTCGTCTGGCGTGTCTGGTCATTCTGCACCATTAGGATACAGTCTTATCTAAATCTGTGGAAGAGAGCAAACTAATTACAGAATGGTAGGTATTTCCACTGGCACCCTTCAGACATGGCAGACTACAACCCTCTCATCCCCACCAGTACCCTATGCTGGTTGGTAACTGGGTGGTGGCATGTGTGCTGAGTGGTCAAATGCCACAGTTAAAATGATGCTTTGTTTTCTGTACCAAGGGTGGGTTTCTGAGCCTCAGGGCCTAGAGAGGAGTCAGGGAGTTATTGAGAACCAGTTGGAGATAGAGCAAAGGTTTAAAGGAGTGCAGGAGGGCTTCAGTTGGGCTAAGGTGGGTTTTTGAAGGAGACCACTTTTAACTAAGGAGGGCCTCATTACTGAGAGAAGACCCTTTCAGCTTCAACCACACATCAGTGGAAGCGTACATGATACTGCCGCGATTCTGTAGCCACTTAACCTTTAAGTAATCCCATTGAACCTGGCAAGATTTATTTTTGTGCAGCAATGGCTAGACTTGTGCAGTTCTTCCTCCTGGAGAGACATGGATAAAGTGAAAATGTGCAAGTCTGAGGATGTCTCTGGATGAGGGGCACATGAATTCCTCTGTGATTCTTGACTGAAAACTAGGTAGATACAGTGGAACCTTGACTTACATACTGCTTGACTTGCATCATATTTGACTTGCAGCAAGAAGGGGCCTGTTTGACTTGAGTCGCAGGCTTTGACTTACATCTTGGAGCCCCGGCGTAAGGCACCAGAACTGGGCGGCAACCACAACCCAGCATCGCGGCTGCTGCCTCCAAACTGCTCCTGCCTTCTTCCCCTCCTCCGGCAGCGGCGGCTTCGGCGAGGCCAACTCAGAGCACCTGGAGCTGGTCCTCGGCCTCACCGAAGCCACCGCTGCTGCCGGAGGAGAAGAAGGGCCGGGAGCTCGGGGCTGGCCTCGTTGGTTAGACAGCTCAGTCTTGTAAAAAATCTGGCTGCAGAATTCTGGTCCACAATGGAAGCATTTTAGTTGGGGAGCTGTAAAGTTGTGGGACTCTAATGGTAAGCATAGAGTTGTTCAGAACTTGGAACGTCAGGTTAAAAACCAGTAAAACTTAAATTTTAGACATTGTTGCCATGAACATTAAAAAGTGGAGGCATATAACTTGTGGACTATAATTCCACTACCTCCTCCTCTCTTTGAAGAGACATTTCATTTACATCCCCAGAAGGAATCTCCTATCCCAGTCAAATTTGTGTCAAATTGCTGTTTTCGGGGGTCTTTTTCATCATCTAGAACAGATTAATCTGCTTTCCCATTACTTTCTGTGGGAAACGTTCATTTGACTGAAGTCATGTTTGACTTAAGTCTAGACCACTGGAACGGATTAATGACGTAAGTCAAGGTTCCACTGTATATCTTTTCAGTTAGGAGTAGCTTCTGCATATGGTGGGTGCATCTTTTTGGATGTTTCTCTATAAATGTGTGTGTGTGTGTGTGTGTGTGTGAATATTGTTTTATCTAAAAAACTAATTTTCACTTCATGTTTGAGAACTTTATCCCCTCTTACAAGAACACTGCCTTTGTCCTTATGAGAACTTTGATTTCCTATTACACTTTAACTCTGTTAAGGATTGGTGAGGTCAGCTGTGTCTTCAGCTCTGAAATTACAACACCCATCTACTGAATAGGGAGAGTGGGAACGTATTTGTATTTCATATGGAGAATGAAAAAGAAGTAATAGGGGTCACTACTTGGGGCTTTATACAAGCTCAGGACAACACTCCCAATAATGGAACAACACTCCCAATAATGTACAGTATTACAATCAGCTGTGGTGGCAAGGCTGATGGGAGTTGTAGTTAAAAAAACACTGAGCAGGCGTTAGTTGCCCAACCCTTACATGGGCCATAAAATTGTTGGCTTTTTTCTCAACTTGATGCCTTTTAACATTGTCGTTGTCACAGAATATTAGTATCTTGTTATTATTACTTGGTAATGATTTTTAAAAAGATTTAACTGTGTAAAAATGGAGCCAACAAGAATATAGACCATACAAACAGATGGAGAAGCATAAAAACCCACAGTAACGATATAAATACTTGGGAACAAGAATAAATAAACAGAGGAGACTTCTCTTGTTCTCCCGGACTTATCAAAGTTGGGGGGGGGGTTGTCCCAGAGAGGGGGCTCTTACAGCAATTGGAGTGAAGCAGGTGGTTCGTTGAAGCCAGGTTTGTGCTGCTCAGGACTTTAAAATTTACATAAAACCAATGCCTCCAATTCTACACCAGACCCAACATGGAAAACCCCGAGAACCCCACAAACTTACTCGAGAGTCAGACCATTAGTCAATTTAGCACAATATTGTCCACATTAGAAGGGTGTGTGGTCCTCCAGATGTTGGTGAGATGCACTTCACGGCATTATTATTCACTCCTGGCTGTATATCAACTGATAGCAACTGCTGTCTGAAAACATCTGGAGAGCCACATCTGTCTAGAGACCACTCCTCCTCTTGAGAGATGGGCATCAGCCCTCCCACACATAAATCGGATGGTCAGCCCTTGAGTAACGGACCTTGGTGCTTGTGCTTTGAACCCCAGTTAGGAGTCAACGCTGATCACATATATATCCAAGTTGTGTTGGAAAGGGTTGCAACCATCTAATTGAAACATGATTAGAGTACAGATAAATTGAGGTGAAGGTTAATATTAATGAATGCCGTAACCACTGTTAATTTTTTTTATGGACTGTGATTAACCGTGGCATAGCACTGATTTATATATGGGGAATCCTGCTTAAGATTCCTGGTCAAGCTGTGAGGTGACCTCTCTGCTCATGGATATTCCTTAACCTCATCTGTCTCTTAGGATTGTTGTGAAGTGGAAAAAAAAGTCTGTTCTTAGCTCTTTGGAGCAAAAGCAGCGCCCAAGCATAGCAGGTAAAAAGGTGGTGCTTGTCGTTCACTGCTCCCAAACTCAGCTGTCCAGCTGAATAAACCTGCCTGGTGACCAGTGGGGTTCTTTAGCTTGTAGATCTGGCAGTCTTAAAACATTCCTTTGATTTTTTTTTCCTGGCTCTCTGTGCCAATAAGCATCATGTGCTTGAAAAGCAACACAGGGGTTCGGGTGTTTTTTGTTCTTTCAGATCTCTATCTGCAAAACTAAACAAACATTCTTGGCAAGAGGATGACGTTGAGCAACAAGAAGTCACAACGTCGTCGTCGTCCCCCCCCCCGCCACCCCGAAATCTGATGTGTTGCCAACCTCTTGGCATTTTTCTTGCAGACACTGTGGTGAGTCCTGAGGACCATATGCTGCTGTGGAACAGAGGGACTGACCCAAGAATCCTTTTACCTTGCTTGGGTTTTGGTTCAAAGGTCCGCTTCTCCTGAGATCAAACTGATACCTGTGAACGATGGCTGCGGAGGGTGAGGAAGTTGAAAACCAGCCCCCCGATCCTCTACCCGATCCACGATGGAAGTTCCTCGTCTTCTACCTTTGCTTCTATGGCTTCATGAGCCAGATCAGACCTGGGGAAAGTTTCATCACACCTTACCTGTTGGGAACAGAGAAGAACTTCACAAAGGAAGAGGTGAGGTCGCCTGGTCACGTTTCAGCCCACCTAGTCACGTTTGCAGGTAGCCAAGACAGCAGTGGGTGGGTGTGCACAGCAGGTAGTTTTGCTGGAATGGTATCTCCTGGCTTTGGGCAGGTGTTTCAGAATGGCTGGGTTTCCCCACCACCACATCGGTATTGACTGAAAGATAAGGAGGGCTTTTGAGCTTCTGTTCCTTCCCCCTGTGCCACAGCTCTGCCCATGGGAAGGAAGTGATATGTGAGTCTATGCAGCTTTGCCCAATTTGTAGCTCACTGGATGTGTTGGATTACCAGCCTACATGCCACAGGCTGCTCCTGGTTTGATGGGAACAGCAGCCTGACATGTCTGGAAGATGCCAGCTTGGGGGAGATTGCAGAAGGGAAGGGAGGAGGCCTCTTCACTGCCACCTTTCAAAGGATGGCTTTGCCCATTTCCCCATGATCTCTCCTGTTATTCTCAGCTCCAGGAGATACCTAGTGACAGGAGCAAAGGGTACTCTTCTGAAATGTTAGGGTGATGCCTTCCCTCATGTGTGCCACTAGCTGCTCCATCAACCTCCTGTGCCACATCCCAGCCTACTTGGTAGGGTCCCTCTATCATTGGCATGATGGTGATTGTGAACCTAGCTACTACAGTAGCCAATGAAGAACCAAATATGCTGCTGTGAGCCCACTGGAAGAAGGGCAGGTTGTCTTCTCTGTCTATAAAGGGTTGGGTTTGGGAGTTTCCAGGTATCCTTGCTTCAGGGTTAGCAGTGTGGCCTTTATGTGGGTCAGCTACAATTATGGTGATTCTGTCTAAGCAGGATGTGTAGAGTGACAAAGGAAAGCTTTTATTTATTTATTTATTTATTTATTTTTGTCCGACCTTCCTCCTTGAAAAGAATCCAAGGTGGTTTGCATCATTAAAAAGACAATGTTTAAAACATCAGAACTTTATGTGTTTATTTAAATGTATTTATTTAAAATATTTCTATCCCACCTTTCTCCCTAGAGCTGGAATTGTAATTTATTCAGTTCTGCGCGTGGAATCAACTTGAGCAGTTACTCTTGTTTGCTTTCCTCATTTACATTTTGTCTTTTAAAACGAGCATAACGTGAGCGACCATAATTATAATTTACTTGGCAAATACATAGTGGAAATAAAGAACAGTTCTATATTTATTTTTGGGGGAAAGGATAATCAAACTAATCTTGGATTAATTAAAAGGTCTCTGACTTCAGTGAGTTCCAGTGTGTGTGTGTTTTTCTTCTGAAAATCACATGGATTAGAGATGGGGACAAATTGAAAAACGAGTCATTTCTTGATTCATCAGTGGAGATTTGTCAATTTGTGACTCACGACAAATCACCATTTTTAAAATTCATCCCCATCTCTTAATATGGATGCACTTGGGAGGGAATCCAGACCAGCTTGCATAGTACTGTATTCAGTCCACATAACTAGCAGCGTACTTCTACAAAGAAATAAGCCCCATAGAGTTCAATAGGCCTTACTCTTAGGTGAACTACTGTGGCATTGCAATCCAAAATTTTAAGTGAAAACGTACGTTTTTAAATGAGAATTGTAGAAACAAAAATAAATGGATTTCCCCCTGTTTGCAGGCTTTATGTGAGCAAATCATTTTGATTTAGAGAACTACAAAGTGCCATGAAGAACCTCAGTTGGGATTTTGCAATGGTCTTGCTGTGCTAACTCTGGCCTCCTGCTGTGGTTTCCTTGTGGTTTACAGAAACGAGTACACCCCTTCACATTCCGTAAATATTTTAGTATATCTTTTCATATGACGACACTGAAGAAATGACACTTGGCTACAATGTAAAGCAGTGAGTATACAGCTTGTGTAACAGTGTAAATGTGCTGTCCCCTAAAAATAACACAACACACAGCTATTAATGTCTAAGCTGCTGGTGACAAAAGTGAGTACACCCCTAAGTGGCAATGACCAGATTGGGTACAAAGTGTCAATATTTTGTGTCCTGACCATTATTTTGCACCACTACCTTAACCCTCTGGGGCATAGAGTTCACCAGAGTTGCACAGTTTGCCACTGGAGTCCTCTTCCACTTCTCATGATGAAATCACAGAGCTGGTGAGTGTTTCAGACCTTGCACACCTCCACCTTCCATTTCAGGATACTCCACAGATGCTCAGTAGGGTTTAGGTCTGGAGACATGATTGGCCATTCCAACACCTTTACCCTCTGCATCTTTAGCAAGTCAGTGGTCGTTTTGGAGGTGTGTTTGGGGTCATTATCATGTTGGAATACTGCACTTGGCCCAGTCTCTGAAGGGATGTATGTCACAGTACCTGTTGGCATTCATGGTTGCCTCATTGAACTGTAGCTCCCCAGTGCTGGCAGCACTCATGCAGCCCCAGACCATGACACTCCTACCACCATGATCGACTGTAGGTACGACACAGTTGTCTTTTTACTCCTCACCTGGTTTACGCCAGACGCACGTGACACCATCTGAACCAAATAAGTTTATCTTGGTCTCATCAGACCACAGGACGTGGTTCCAGAAATCCATGTCCTTAATCTGCTTGTCTGCAGCAAACCATATGTGGGTTTTCTTGTGCATCATCTTTAGAAGAGGCTTCCTTCTGGGACGACAGCCTTGCAGACTCATTTGATGCAGTGTGCAGTGTATGGTCTGCGCACTGACAGGCTGACCCCCCCCCAACCCTGTCAACCTCTGCAGCAATGCTGGCAGCACTCATACATCTATTTCCCAAAGCCAGTCTCTGAATATGATGCTGAGCATGGGCACTGATCTTCTTTGGTCAACCATGGCGGGGCCAGTTCTGAGTGGAATCTGTCCTGTTAAACTGCTGTATGGTCTTGGCCGCCGTGGTGCAGCTCAGTTTCAGGGTCTTGGCAATCTGCTTATAGCCTCGGCCAGTGATGGCGAACCTTTTAGAGACTGAGTGCCCAAACTGTGATTCAAAACCCACTAATTTTTTCGCAAAGTGCCAATACAGCAATTTGATCTGAATATAGGTGACTGTGAAAGGGGGGATGTCAGATGCCCACAGAAAGGGCTCCGAGTGCCACCTTTGGCGCCCATGCCATAGGCTCGCCAACACTGGCCTAGGCCATATTTATGAGAGCAACAATTCATTTTTTCAAATCCTTAAATACTTCATTACCATGAGGTGCCATTTGGAACTTCAAGTGAGTAGTATTAGAGTGAACAGCAAATGTGATAGAGCAATAACACCTGCTTCCCCTCTACACTTGAGACCTTGTGACACCAAGGAGTCTCATGACACCAGGGAGGGGAAACAGCTACTTGTGCCCAATTTGGACATTGTCACTTAGGGGTGTACTCACTTTTGTTGCCAGAGGTTTAGAGATTAATGGCTGTGTGTTGCGTTATTTTGAGGAGTCAGCACATTTACCCTGTTATACAAGCTGTATACTCGCTGCTTTACATTGTAGCCAAGTGTCGTTTCTTCGGTGTTGCCACATGAAAAGATATACTAAAATCTTTACGAAATGTGAGGGGGTGGACTCGCTTCTGTGATATACTGTACGTGTAAGCTTTCAGTCTCTGCCTTTAGTAATTCCTGTTTCCTCTCAGTTGTCTTCAGAGCTTGCTGTGGGTCAAATGCAGCTCTTGCTGTTTTGGAAAGGGGGCGGGGCGGGAGGGAGATCTCTCACAGTCCTGCCCCTGGGAGCCAAGGGTGCAGTGTGACCGCCCGTATGTATTGCTGAGTCCTGCCCTTTGGAAGGGTCAAAGCTCAGACTCGTTGGTGTGATGACGAGGCATGAGCTGTTTCTTTGCAAGGCGTGGGGGCACGCAGTATGGGGAGAGGACCTCTACAAATGTAGGATAGCTTTTTAAAAAAATGTTCCAGGGGGTAGTAATAGTTAACCTTTCAGTGTCTAGTAGAGCAGTCAAGCTGGACAAGTGCTGTTGTCAGGTCACCTCAGCGGCGGTCGCTTTGTAGTTTGGAAGCAGAAAGGGATGGGTGACGTCCCTCCCTGCCATGCCTTGTCCAGGATGGCGAGGCTGAATGGCCATCGCAACCTGTGATTGCTCTTTAGATCTCCTCCTCCTTCTTCTCCTCATTGTGGTCTGTTTTCCTGCACCTCCCCCTCCGCAGGGAACGGACGGCTCCTGCCATCATGTCCTGAGGCAACTCTTTGGCCAAAGCGGAGAGTGTCCTGCTGCTTTGTTTCCATGGCTGAAAAAAACAGCAAGTTCCCATCAAAAAAGAGGCTGGAAGAGGCTTAGCTGACCTGCTTGGCAAGGGTCCTGTTAGGCTGGGGAGCAAAGATTGCTATTGGCCTCAAATATAAGCAGCCTGGGGTGTTTTTTCTGTCTTTCTTCAAAACAGACCAGCTCTTTGTCATTAAGTGAAAGTGGTTGTTTTCAAAACCAAGGGGTTCCAGTGGATTTTACTTGATCCAGCAGAACCAAGTGTTTTTCCCCTTTCAAATCATGGACCCTATTGGTTCATTTTGGGTGGCAGGCCAGTCAGAAGTATTTTTCCATAGTTAAAAGATGAGGTCTTATATTGCCTTGTATGAGGTCTTGTGGCTTGGTAAACGGTCACCATAATCATCTTTTTTGCCCATCGGTGTAAGTCCAGTCTCACAAAGCTCAGCTGTGAGTTGCTCCAAGTTTAGAAGTCAATGTAAACTTTTGCTGTTGACCATCAGTTGCATGACTCAGCCTGCAACTACACTGATTTCTTCCTTGGGTGCAATGAACAGCTGAAATTTATTCCAGTTAATGCTACTACACCATAGTGTTTCCAGCTAGATTCTGGCTGATAGTGTGTAATGGTCAAAATGCTGCCCCTCAACCAGTCATGGTAGAGTAGGGCCACTGAATCAGTGGGGATTTGGCAGGTCAGCTCTTCCATAAGTTCCATTGACTCAAATGGGCCTACTTTAGTTAGTGTAGTACCGTATATACTCGAATATAGCCCTTGTTGGCTGAAAAAAACACACCCTTGACTTATATTCAGGTGAATATGGTAGCCGGCTTGGGGAAAGCAGTGGAAGGCTAGTCCTGTCTGGAAGCCTTCTCCGTGGGGGTTTATCTGTGGCTGCGGCAGCATCTGGGCTCAGTGTGTGTGTGTGTGGGGGGGGGGGGAATCTGCGGGTTATAAAACTTTTTTCTCTCCTGAAGCAAGCTCCGATGTCCGCCATCGGTGCTTGCTTTGGGAGAGGGAAAAATGTTTTTAAAACCCACTGCTTTTCTCTCCCCCCCCCAAAAAAAAACCAGGCACATAGAGGGAGAAGTGGCAGGGGGGTTGTTGCTGCCTGTGGTTGTGCCGGGTGCCAGGAGGCCTCCCCATGGCCTTGGAAGCTTCTTCCACTGCCTCCGGCCACACCAGGCCCACTGGTGGCCACCTCGGTGGTGAGGTGAGTACAGGACGCTGAGTTGCCAACCACGCGAGCCCGGTGTCAGGCGAGGAATATAAGCTGACCCAAATATAACCCCTCGACGTATACTGGAGTCAATAAGTTTTACAGTTTTTTTGTGGTAAAAAACTGCCCTCGGCTCATATTCGGGTCGACTTATACTCAAGTATATACGGGCAAGTCACAACTGGAGAAGACCTAGCTGAATCAATGAAACCAAAGTCCCATTGAGTGCAATGGATATACTCTAGCATATTTTACTGTGCTAAGCAACCGTTTAGCCAATGTGACTTTGCTGAGGAAGACCAGCAGTGAGAGGGAAGAATATATTTGTGTGGAAAATCCAGATTTTCTGACTCTTTATTAACTTGAGGTAGAAGTTAATTTTTCCTCTGCTGGTAGAATTGTGTAGCTTTGGAATCAGTGAGGTTAAAGGATGACCTGCGAAGGACCGGAGCAGATTATTTATAGCTTAGCTTTAAACAAGTTGGGCCCTGAGCCAAAACTCTGCAAAGCCAGGAGTCCAAAGCTCAAGCAGGGAGCACATTCTTTGCAGGCAAAAGGTCCCCATTTCCTGCCCAGCATCTCTGGGTAGGGATGGGAAACCCAGGAGGACTGCTGCTGGTCAAGTAGATGATACTGAGCTAGAGATAGATCAGTGGCCTGAGTGGTAGGTTCTTACGTGTTCTGCATACATGTGGGGTGGCTCTCCCTTTTACTCCACCCGTCACCAAGACTGCCCGGGAGGGGTTTTGGAAAGAGGGCAGAAAGGACTCTGTTATTGTTCCATTCCATTTCTAGCTCCCCGTTCTGTTGCTATCTGGCTGATGCTCAAGGTGGCAATGCAAAGGAAGTGGTTAAAAAGATCCTCAATGATGGAATTGTTAAAAGCAAACAAAAAACCCAGCCAGAACAGCTGAAACAAATAAAATCAATTGGTTAACATCGCTGTCTTCCGTTAGGATGCATCATAAGACAATTGATGAAGATGGGTCTTCATACCA
Source organism: Phrynocephalus versicolor (assembly GCA_023846285.1). NCBI lineage: Eukaryota > Metazoa > Chordata > Lepidosauria > Squamata > Agamidae > Phrynocephalus > Phrynocephalus versicolor. The sequence continues at coordinate 79,814,862 of JAHTLZ010000016.1, forward strand.
TCCCTAAAAGCAGAGAGGGTGGGAAATGATCACAGCTCTGAAGGGGGGTGCCTCTCACACAGTCTCAGAGACACACCGGAGAACGCCTGCTCCCGTCTATCTGTTAAACAGGCCTCAGCACCTGGAATTAGATGGCGGCGGCGGCGGGGGGAATAGGGTGAGCAGATTTTATAGTCTTTGCTAATCCAGGAAGGGCAGATGAAATAGCCACGCTCTAAGTGGGTTTTTGAAGGATTCCAAAGAAGGGGCAAGGTGGAGCTTGGGCAGTAGATCATTCCACAAATGTGGGGCAACCACCGAAAAGGCACGCAATCTTGTCTTCTCCTTCCGTGCCATCCTCAGGGTTACCTGTCTTAGCTGCCCGCTTTGAGAGGACTGTGTGCTACAGGCTGAATCTGGTGGCCGAAGGCATTCTGTCAGGTAGGAAGGTCCTGAACCGTTTAAGGGCCTTATTTGTAAACATCATAACCTTGAACCTAGTGCAGAAGCGAACGGGTAACCAGTGAAGTGCGTCCATTGTGGGAGAGAGATGGTGAACATGGCATGGCGTTATTATGGGTATTCATGGGTGGTGGTGGTGGTGGTGGTGGTGGTGGTGTGTGTATGTGTGTATTTGTTTTTGCAACTCTTGCATGGTGATATCATTTGGATGCAGTTCTGGAAGCATGAAAAATTCAAGACAGTATTTGTGTAAATATGCAATGAATGGAAAAAGACCATTGGCCTATGGTTCTCAGAGGAGATTGTGGGAAGAAGATGCCGTTCTCAGTGACTCTGTGTGTGTGTGTGCGCGCGCGTGCGTGCGTGTGTGCTGAGAGCAAGGAGAAGCAGAGATTGTGCCTTTCTCCGTCTTTGTTGCACTAGGATTTTGCAACCTTCCTGCTTGTCAGCTTGGTGTGATGCTAGTGAGTCCTTACAGAAAGGGTGTGTCCAGTCCAGGTGGTGTTCTGGTTGACCCCAGGAGAAGCCGTTATTAGTCTTGGCTTGGTTTTTGTCTTGCAGGTCACCAATGAAATCACCCCGGTCCTCTCCTACTCGTACATGGCCGTCCTGGTGCCCATCTTCCTGCTGACGGACTACCTGCGCTACAAGCCGGTGTTGGTGCTGCAGAGCCTGAGCCACATCTCCATCTGGCTCCTGCTGATCTTTGGCACCAGCATCCTCGAGATGCAGTTCATGGAGTTCTTCTACGGCATCACCATGGCCGCCCGGATCGCCTACTCCTCCTACATCTTCTCCCTGGTCACCCCATCGTGCTACCAGCGGATGGCCAGTTATTCTCGCTCCTCTGTGCTGATGGGGGTCTTCACCAGCTCCGTGCTGGGGCAGCTCTGCGTGACGGTGGGGGGCACCAGCTTCATGACCTTGAACTATCTCTCCTTGGGCTTCATGTGCTTTGGGCTGGTCCTGACACTCTTCCTGGAGCGCCCCAAACGCAGCCTCTTCTTCAACCGGAACGACCCGGTCTGCAACGGTGCTTCTCCCTCTGAGCTGGATAAAATGAACCCCGTGGCGCCTGGGAAGCCAGCGTGGCACACGGCCTCGGCCTGGCAGGACCTCTTCCTTGTCCGGATGTTAAAGGAACTGGCCGCCATGGTACAGTTGCCCCAATTGCGGCTTTGGTCTCTCTGGTGGATATTCAATTCCGCTGGCTACTACCTGATACTGTATTACATCCACATTTTATGGAATGAGATTTACTCCACTTCTGATAACAGGAAGGTGTACAACGGAGGGGTGGAAGCAGCTTCTACACTCCTGGGTATATACTTCTCTGCACGTGTTATGTTTGGTGTCCATTAGTTTTCTCCCGCGAGCTCCCACAGGCCATGAGTCCTCCTAGTAGTCTAGCTGGCCTGTCCTAAGCTCCAGAAGGCAAGTGGTGCTGGAATGGGGCTTGCATATTGCCTGCCCATTCAGAAACTGTCCATGGCATGCCACTCCACTGATCCCCTCGCATGGAGCATCTAATGAGTGACATAGGTCACCCTGGCCAGATGGAGAAGTCTGCCACCCTATTTGTGGAAATCAGCGAGAGTGGTTGGATGATGCAGGCGGGTTGATGAATTATCTACCTCCTTGCTCAAGTGGTGGGGAGAGAGAAACCATGTCTGTCTGTTTCGGCAACAGGACACTGGCCATATTATTTGTGGAAGAGACGTGCCCCATCACACATCTGTAACGTGGTTTCCTTAGATCACAGCTCTGAAGGGGGTAGAAAAGGTATTCTGCGTTGGTTGGGAAATTCTAGGAGTTGGGGTCCAATCAAGTAACTTGCCTAAGTTCTAACTTAAGGGGGTGCAACATCAGTGAGGAGGAGGCCCATTTTTTGAGATTCGCTGGTAGCCCAAGGGCCTCGCTGTGAAAGTGAAGGCTAAAGGCGAGGATGCAGCCAAAAATTCTGATACGTTGTGCAGGAGGCCTAAGTTTAAATCCTCATGGGCAATGTAGAACTGTTAAATTCACCCCTTAAATATCTCATATAGCTTTGAAGCTCTATCAGGGTCGCTAGAAGTCAGTTCCAACTTCAAGGACTTTTTTAAAATGGAGAGGTGGAGTACATGAAGCTTGCTACAGTGAATGTTGGAACCTGAAACATTGGCTAACAAAAAAAAATGCAGACTAACTCTCCCAAATCCCTTTAGACCAGGCATGCCCAAAATCAGGCCTTGGGGTCAAATGCAGCCTGTTTTCAAATTCTGAGTGGCCCGCGGCTTCTTCTCCCCACCGGCTCAGCCTGTCACGCATCCCCACCAGCTGGCCCCTCCCCATACTGGATGGAGGTGTCAGCTTGCAGTTTTATGGTTTGCCTGCCCTCCCTGCCTCTGTCCATCCCCCCAGCCACCTGTCCAGCCTACCCACCCCTAGCTCTGTTGCTGCAGCATCCTCCTCGACTCTTTGCATGTTGTAGGGACTTGTCCAAAGTCCGGCCTGGGGGGCAAATGCGGCTGAATGGTCGGCCCTCACACATTTTCACCTCATCAAATCTGGCCCTCCTTGCAAAAAGTTTGGACACTCCTGCTTTAGACCTTCTACTGCCCCCCCCCCCAAAAAAAAAGTTGGCCCTGGAGTTTTCATGCAGTCCCTAGTAACACCCCTTCCCTAGCTAGCTTACAAGGCTGGCGTGCATGGTCCTTCCCATGGGCGCGTGCCCATCTAGGTATGTGCTAACTCAATGGCAGGCACATGTTCTTCACACAGATGGCCAGAGGTTTAGGCCCTATCATCTGCATCCAGAAAGCCCATGAAGGGGCCAGTCAGTCAAAGGAGGCACCACTAGGAGCCGGCATGCCAGCAACTGGGCACCTGCTTAGCAGCAACCTGTTTAGTTGTTCTCTTATGCAGCATCTCTTGCCTTAGTGGGTTGTGCACTGCGGATTTCCCATTCACTAGTGTATCCTGTGTTGCAATCATAGCATCATCTGACTTCAGAAATGCTATTTAATTTGCATCATCCTCAAAACCAGACGTGAACTTGACACTCAGTTGCATCCCATCGAGTGCCACTAGGTGGAAATCTACAGGCATGACATACAGTGAGAATAAGCTATATCATATGATGAAATGGGTTAACAACTGGACTTTGAAAAATCCCCACTGGCCTGCTGGGGGACAGTCTCTCTTTTGTTAAACCTGCAAGCGTTGCACTTGATGAGACCTGGCTGGTGCTGGGAGGTGCAATAACTTGTACTAATGTCATGTGTTGATTGTTGGCTTTGCTCAGGTCTTATGTGGATGAATAGGCTAAATGCAGTAAAAGGTAGCTCTTGCAACAGCAGCAGCAGCAGCAATAACAACAAAACAAGGAAGGTGGCCAGGCCAGGCCAGTGGGAGCTCTTAGTGACTAGGGTGTCCCACGTGCTGTACTTTGCCCTTAAAGTGAGGTATCTACCACTTGATGCACTATGTGACAGTTTTGCTCTCTGTACCCGGTGCTGTAATCTCATGACAACTCTGTGTTTTCCCCAGGTGCCATCACCTCCTTTGCAGCTGGCTATGTGAAAATCCGTTGGTCGCGCTGGTCGGAGCTCTTGATAGCTACAGCGACGGCCTTCCAGGCAGGTCTGCTTCTGCTGATGAGCACCACCAGCAATATCTGGTTGTGCTATACAGGCTACATCCTTTTCAGAGGCTCCTACCAATTTCTCGTTCCCATAGCCATGTAAGTGGTGAGAACAACATGGTGATTAAGAAGCCCTGTATTAACCTAGGCAAACGGATTGTGATTTCTGTCATGTTAACATGATGTCATGAAGGGAGGAAATGGTTTACACACCCATAACTTGTCTGTGCTGGCCCACAGTCCAAGAAATGCTGTAAAGGAGAGCTAATGTCAGCGCTGGTTGAAATCCTGTTGCGGTGTTTTACACCTGGAGAAGGTGATGCCATCAACAGATTTTTTTCAGAAATTAAATACTTCCTCCTGCTGTTTTCCTTGGCCACCACTGCTTCCCAGGGATTGCACATCAGCTTCTGGATGTTTAGGAGATGAGTTGGAAGGGTTTAATTTTTCAAGGAATCACTGATGATGATGACATCATCAGCCTTACCCTGGGTAAGATACAGCAACAGGATTTCAGCTATTATACCCATATAAAGGTTTTTCCTGTAAGGATGCCAAAGCTGCAAGCTAATTATTTTGCCCAAGGGGAGTTGAGAGTTTTGCTCAGGACAGAAATAGGATGAGTATGTATTCAATTGGTTGGTTGATTGATTGCTAAATTGAATGACTGACAGACTGATTGATTTATTGATATACCACCCCTTTACTGAACATAGTACTCTGGATGTTTCACGAATATTTTTTTTTAAAAAAACCTACACCCTCATATAACATTAAAATCAATTTTGGTGATACAGTTCTAGACCTAACATTAAACAAAAGATACGAAAGCACAAGAATATAAAACTGAAAATGAAAAATTGGTCTTAATTGTACCCAGTGTTAAGTTAGTGAAGGCAACTTGGTACAGTTTTGTCTTCACTAATTTCATGACTATCGGGAGGGAAATTAGTGAAGCATACTCCAAATGGAATTTTTTTCCAAAGTTTAGGGCCCAACACTGAGAAGGCTCAAGTCCTTCTTTTTGCCTTTTCGGCCTCTTTCATTGTGGCTACTTGTAGCAACATGGATTTGAAGGAGCTGGTGAAGTGGCTAGTTGCTTTCTGAGAGAGAGATGTCCTAGCAAATATTCTGTTCGTGCTCTGAACAGTATCAGTACAAATCCATTGGAAATGCTGGGGGGGGGGGGGCGCAGAGCTTAAATGATTGTTTAGGGATGGTCTTTGTTAGTCTTCCGTGCTAAGCCTTCTAACTCAAAAGTATTTTGCAAATACATTCCCTTCTTTTTTTGAGCTGCTTCCTAAAGCCCAACTCATTTGTTTCTAGTCCTTGCTGCACAGCAGTGCCTTCCGTGCTTGTTGGCCCAATGGACTCACTTTTTTCTTCTTCTCCCCTGCTTGAAAGCTTCCAGATTGCAGCCTCCCTGACCAAAGAACTGTGTGCCTTGGTGTTTGGCATCAACACCTTCCTTGCTACGGTTCTCAAGACCATCATCACCCTCATTGTCACGGACAAGAGAGGACTGGCGCTCTCTGTCCACCCTCAGGTAAGAGGGCACAAAATGGCGCCCCGGTTCTGAACAGGGAGCTTGGAGGAATGATTTACTGGCACAGGGGAGCAATGGCACTGACTGAAGGATGCCACAAGCTCACCCCTCATTTGTGCAGCGTTGTTGTTGTTGTGATAGCGTTCTGACAATACCGTCTCTTTCCTTCCTTTTCCAGTTCTACATTTACTTCGGCTACTTCACGCTCCTGACCGTCGTCTATCTTGCCGCATCCATTTACGTGGCCGTACGGCAGCAGGCCTGCAGGAGGCCGAACCAGCCAAGGAGCTCTGCAGTCCTCTGGAGGAAGCCGCCGGCACAGGCAGGAGCCCACAGCTGGCGAGCTCCGAAGCATGAGACAGAGGGACACGCGGCGGCGGGACAAGGAGAAGAGAAGGACCTCCCTGCACACGCAAGGCCAGCTGGGGGATGTGACCAGGTGGAACTTGCATGACAATCAGCACTTACAAGGTCAAGAGGTCACATCACAGCCGGGACCAGGGGGAGGGACGGGCAGTGGGGCACCCTTCCTTGCCTTGAAGAAAGGCCATGTGTACAGACCACGGGGGCTGTCATTTCCCCATGCTCCCAGGGGATTGTGTGGGCATTGGACGTGCGTTCTGTCCACCGTCCTCTGAGCCGAGGTGCTACTGCCGAGACATGGTTTGCCAATAGGCACGCCATGATTGGATGAATTCGAGTTTAACCACCAGTGTTCTCTTGCTTAGCTTGTAAAATGAGTCAACAGACAGAGCAAGATGGGTTGCAAGCACTTAAAAAAAGGTTTTAATTTTTTTTTTTTAAAAAAAACTTTTTAAAATTAGTTGGACGCCTCTAGATATCCTTTATTATGACTCTTAGTTAATGTTTATTGTATTAATTCCACATCCCTCTTCAAAGGAAAGTGTGTTCCTTTTCAAATGGGTGTTTTGACCTACTTTTTCTCCTGTTGCTGCCTGGGAAGCAGGCTTCTGAGAGTGAGGCTGCCATCCCAGCAGTACAGCCTTACAGCCACAAAGGGCAGTGAAGGACCAAAAAACATATTTGACAGCCATTTCCAACCAAGGGCACATCCCAGATGATCTTCTGAAATCTAAACCTGGCCTGTGGCTCTGGGTTTCTTCTTTCTTCCTGCTGCCATCAGCTCACCTGCCTTAACCTCACCTTATCATGAATTTATTTTCAAGCCACTTTCCCTGTCCTTGGGGGGGGGGAGACACAGGCCTCCCCAAGGAATCTAAGCACTGTGGGCCTGGGAGTCCAGTCAGTACTTGAAGGGGGAGGCGTATGGGTCAGACCTTTGGAAGTGGCTCTGCAGTGTCAGTAGCCTTCTCCTTGCCCACCTCAGTAGTTTAATCAGCGACTGGAACTTGTATGGCCTTTACCTCTCAGAAGAGAGGAAGTGGGACTGTTAAACCAGGCAGCCTTGGCAATTGGTCCCAGATTTCAACAGGACTTGGCTAGGATGCTTTGTCACTTGACGTCTAAGCCCTGCCTCTCCTCTGATCCTAGCAAGTGAATGACATTCTGCATTTAAAATCGTAGAACTGTAGTGGTGGGACGCTAAGGGTCATCAAGCCCGCTCTGCTTGCCAATGCAGGTTCCCACAGCTAGCCAACCAAATACTATGCAGAAAATCTCCAGTGACCAAGCGTCTGTCACCATTGCCAATTTCTTCCACGTGCTTAGTCAATGCCTCTCTTGTTTCAACTCAGGCTTTTATACTGCTCCATAGTGTTTTTTAGTTCAAAGTGTTCTGCTTATATATCACCCCATAGCACTTCAAGTACTCTCTGGGCAGTTTACAGTTTAATTATGCAGGCTACACAATGCCCCCCCCCCCAGCAAGCTGGGTACTCATTTTACCGACCTTGGAAGGATAGAAGGCTGAGTCCACCATCAGCCGGCTACCTGGAATTGAACCCCCAGGTCGTAAGCACAGTTTTAGCTGCAGTACAGGCATTTAACCGCTGCACTTCTCTCTGGGTGGTTGGCATAATTATGCAAACAGCGAATTGCCCCCTCTCCTCAACAAACTCAGTTTACTGATGCTGAAAAGGTGAAAGGCTGGGTCAAGCTAGAGCTGACTACCTGAATCCATTGGGATCAAATTCAGGTGGTGAGCAGAAGCTTAGCTGCAGTGCTGCAATTTAACCCCTGGGCTACAGGGCTCCTGCAATTCTTATCGCCTGAATCCCTGGGCTTGGGTCTTTCTCTCTGGAATAGCAGAAAACAAGTCTGAGCTATCTTATGTGCCAGGGCTTCCAATTGCTGTCTTTTCCATTTTGAAGTAGCACACCTCAGACTTCTCCAGGTTAAACATACCTGGCCATCTCAGCCCCCTTTTTATGGGCCCATGGTTCCCAAAGCACTGAATTGCCTTTATTAACTCCTAGGCATCTCAGGAGTGTTTTCTGTGTTCTGTGGGTGAGCCAGCATTTCAGGTACAGCCCACAGAAAGCGCTCTGTATTTCTACAAACACAAACAAAGATTAAAATAGGATACTTTTCCTTTATTCAGTGCCTTTAGAAAACAGTTTATAGGACACAACGCATAACAGACAAAGATATAGAGATCCACAGGCTTTAACAAACTGCATTAAAGTTTTACAAAATACAGTAGACTTTTTTTAAAAAAAAAGGATTGTGTGACTTGCACAGTTTTGTTTCCCTCCCACCCTTCACTGTCCCAGCAATAAAAAAAAATATCATTACAACAATGAAAACAAAACAAAACAAGCAAAGTAGAAATTTAGCACCTTGGTTTTTTTAGAACCCATCTGTTTGCACGTGGATGCTTAATGTAAAACAGAGCTGGAAGGCCACAAGCATGACCTTGACTAAGATGTCTGGCATAGAAGAGGCGGAAGGGCCAGGAGGTGGGCACTGGCCACTCAGTCCCAGGATAACCTATGAACAGGGAAGGCCAGGCTCTCCTTTGCTGGGCATCTGAGCCTTCAGGTGGCTTAAAATGCCACTGGGGCATGACTCCGCCTGCCTGCCTGCCTGCCCGTGCTTCTGGACGTGAATAAAGCAATGCTATGCAGCACTACCGAGTGTTCGTCGGCCTGGTCTCCTGTTCTTCCCACGCCGTCAAGCGTCAGCACAGTGCCAGTCACCATCCTGTTTTAACGCATCGGAAAGAGTGGTCGGACATGCAGCTGTTAGGAATGGCTTGTTTCGAGTGGTTCCTGCCACTTGAGAGGGAGGGGGGTTGGGGTGAGGGGAGTGGATGATAAGCTGGGACACAGAGTTGAGTCTCTTCTGGTTATGATTTGGGAGCAGCCGCTGACAGCAGGTTCTAGATCTGGCACTGGTGAAGGGCAGGGGTTCAATTAGGAAGTGAGAGAAAGCCACAGCCTAGGATCATCTGAGTTCATTGTGGGGATTAGTTTTTGTGGGTTCATCAGGATCCAATGGAAAAATCTGGTTTCCAGGACCTCAGAGGGGGAGCTTTCTGGATTGTGGCTGTTGCCTGATATTCCTTAAGGGAAAGATTTGAACCTGGAAACCACTGCGAGAGGAGCACAAGCTTGGGTTTTAAGCTCTGGAAAACAGTGTTAGTTGCAACAGCAGTGCTTTGGGACTGCCACTTGCTTCTGCGTTGAACCATTTCCCATGAAAATACCTGGGAGAAAATAAAATACGGCATTCTGTCTGTGGGGGGGGAATGGTAGATGATATGGTAAGAAAAAAGGTTTATAAATATGTATCTAATGAGTTCTGATGCTTCTAAGTGGCATGTTTGTTTCATATCTGCTCACCTGCTGGAAAAACTGGCAAAATCACCTGTATAGCTGTTATTTTTAAGCACCTGGGGCTGGCCTTCAGAACTGATCATAAGCAAGGTCGGAGCGGATTATGTGTAATATCACTTCCACTCTTCATCTCACCTGCTCTGAGCTGGTTGTCTTATCAGAGGATAAGACAAACTGAGCAACAGAGAAGGCTATGAAGAGAACGGTAACTATCCCTTGTGTATTTGGAGATAATGAAAGCCAGCTAATCGGTGAGTTAGGCAGGGATGGGGGGAAGGTAGCCTGCAACTCAATTCAGAGCAACTGTTCCCAAAAAGGAAACAGCCATCACACACCGAGTCCTCTTTGCTTCTACCAGGATTTTTGTCCTTGAGACTGTCCCAGGTACACATAGAAAAGTCTACTCAGTGTTTACAAAAGCCTTAACGGTGGCCATGCACTGGCCAGCAGGATGTAGAGTCCTTTTGCACTGTGCTTTTCAAACAAGGTCAGGCCGGGGTCAGGACAGCCTAGCTGTTGAAAGCTTTTGGAGGCAGAGGCAGCCACAGGGTACAGCCACAATAATGGGCTCCAAAGGACGGCCATGTCAACCAAGCTCTCTGCTTTAACAAATGCTGCCTTATAACAAATCAACGTGAATAAATATAATTTCTGACATCTCCCACTTGGTCTTGCCTTTTTTTTAAAAAGGAGAATCTGAGTAATATTAAAGGATAAGGCGGAGGGAGGAAGGCAACCAGCAGAAGGTGAAACAACAAATACGATTCAAGGGTAAAGGTGAACGAGATTAAAAAGAGAGTCCATTTCATGTACCAAATTTGCCCAGAGATTGCCTTGCACAAAAGGCTTGTTCTGCTTCCAGTCCCTCGAGCAGGGACTATTCAGAACAGCCATGCCAGAAAGAGATATTTTAAAAAATACAAAAACATTTGACACCAGATCTGTGCTGGAAGTTATAGGAAGACACTCTTTGGCTTTTTTCTTTTTCTTTTTCCTTTTCTGCTTATTTATCTGCTGACCTGCTATATTATGGAATAGGCTGGGCACATCATCCTGATTGGGGCTGGAATGGGGGGGGGGCCTGGCCTGCTCTCCCATTCCTTAAGGGAAACATAGGGGGCTCCCATCTTCTGCTTGCGGTCGACGCTTCTGTTGTGTCTTGTTTTTATTTTTTGGAGGAAGTCATGAAGCTGTTCTCGATGCAGAGGACGACGAAGGCATTTTTGCAGCTGGTGCTTTTCTGCTCCAGGAGCTTCCCCGACACCAGCGAGGAAGCCTGACCTGTCACCACGGCGTCATCTGTCCGCCAGGTCTCGCAGTAGCTCTCTGTTAGCCGCCGCCCTTTGGAGTCAGAACCGTGCCACACGTGTTTCTGGGGCCTGAAACATAGTCAAATTGGGGCCATTTTATAGATCTACATACTGTGTTCTAGGAAAGGAAGTTTCCTGGTGGAGGCATGAAGGTCTTGGGCAGGGCTTCCTGTCCCAAATAGGGTGCTGCCAAAGGAAGGCACTCGCTGTGCCAGGTAATGTAAGAGGGTCTGATAGCAGCACTTGAAGATGGGTTAGTGATAAAGGCCCTTGGACAGCTGCAATCCATAACAACTTTTCCAAGCAGCACTAATTTCAAATTCTGTACAACTGCATGGCCACACTACCGCCTTCCTTCCCTTGCTTCCACATATAAGCCCTTTAAAAATCCTATTTTCATTTTTTTCAAGAAGGAGATCTGAAGCACCAACGGAGGAGCAAGACAATATCTGTTCTAGCTTTTCGCCTATACATAGAGTAGCATTGAGAAAAATTAGTTTTTAAAGGACTACAACTCACAGAATCCTTCAGCACCCCAATGACAATAATGATAGGAATGCTGGGAGTTGTGTCCTCAAGGAATGGGCTGTTAATTGAACAGAGACAAAACAGATCAAATGGTCGGCAGGCAAAAACATTTGCCTTGCCTCTTGAATCTGTGGCCAGATATTTTGGCAAGGGAATGTACGGCAAATCAAATTGACTTGTCTACTGAAAACATCTCCTCCTGCAAACCCCCCCCCCAAAGAAAGATCAGATGAAGCTGGAGGTGGGGTGGGGGGGTCCACGAACAAAACAGCCAAGCATCAACAAATCCCACTGTTTATAAAGGTCAGGCTTCTTTGATGCCTCTGAAGCTGTGGGGCCATGAAGCCGCCAGGCCCAGCTGGAGGGAGACGGCAAACCTGCAACCAAAGCACATTCCCAGATCTCCCGTGTTCAGATAAACAAGTCTCTTCTCCCCGACCTACCAGGCGGAATCTCTCAGGACATCCCTTCCGTCAAAGGACAGGATACGAGCCCCAGTTCTGAGCAGAGCCTCAGAGCCTGAGAAGAGGCTCTCCCAGTTATTAAATAGCATTTCATCCTACAAAGGAATGAGAAAAGGCAATGTATTTGAAAAAGCGTGGCTCCACAGACATTTTGGAATCCCTAGGAAAGCACATAACTTGACATGGATGGTATTCGAGTCTTACCCCCCCCCCCAAGGTTTCTAGTCAGAGGATCCCAGGGGACACTGATCTGGAGAGGGGCCTGATGGGGGATATGACTGATCTGTACAAAATTATGCAGGGCATGAGTAAAGTGGATAGAGGGACACTCTTCTCCCTCTCACAAAATACCAGAACTAAGGGACATCCACTCAAACTGAGGGTTGGGAGAGTGAGAACAGACAAAAGACTTTTTTTTTACCCAGCGTGTTGTTAGTTTATGGAACTCCCTGCCACAGGATGTGGTGATGGCATCTGGCCTGGATGCCTTCAAAAGGGGATTGGACAGATTCCTGGAGGAAAGGTCCATCACAGGTTACAATACATGATGGAGATGTGTAATCTCCAGGGTTAAAATTGGGGTACTTCAAGGGCCAGATGCAGGGGAGTGGTATCAGGAGACGGATATCTAGTATCGTGCGCTCCCAGACACATCTGGTGAGGCCACTGTGAGATACAGGAAGCTGGACTAGATGGGCCTTTGGCCTGATCCAGCATGGCTCTTCTTATGTTCTTATGGAGAGACACCTGCCTTAAGGCTCTAAGTCAAAGACTGCAACCATATAAGGTAGCCAGGACCTGAGTATAAAGCAGCTCCTTGTAGAATTAGGTTAAAAGCCTTCCATGTTCAAAGTTGACATTCATTATTGGCCTCCACAAAGATGCTCCACAAAGTTGGATTTCTTCAGGCTTTTGATCAGACTTACCCTGAGATTGACGATGGGCACTGAGCTTCTGTCGGCTCTGCGCACAATGCTGTAGAGGTCCTGCAAGCGGGAGGAAAGGAATGCCCGGAACGTGCCTGTCAGCCCAACCTCCCTGGCTTGCTGGAAGCACTGGAAGTCAGCTCCTCGGATGCCACGCATGCTGCCACTCAAGGGCGTGTTCAAGGCTATGAGGTGAAGCTAGGAAAGCAAAACAAGAAGACCATGCGTGAGGAACAGCCCTGTATCCGTATGTCATGTTGCAATCAACACCACTTTGTCCAGATGATCTAAGATGTGAGCAAATGGTATGGTTACTCCTAGCTAACCAGCTGAGCACTGGTCTCAGGGTGCTTCAGATGCTGGTTGGCTTCTACCAAGCTTCCAGCAACTGGGAGGTATCTGGTCTTGGGCAGAGGTGGCAGGAGCCCATCCTGTTATATATCCCAAGACTAGCTGGAGGGGTGCTAGAAATAGCTGCCTGTTCAGGGGTTGCATTCACCAAGAGACTAGTGTGGTGCAGTGGTTAGAGTATCAAGAACGAGGCTATGAAGAACCAAATGTATATAGTCATCTGACCATGAATTCATATGGCACACCCATCAGCCAATCACTACATCTTACATGTATCTACTTCACAAGGTTGTGGCAAGGGTAACACGAAGGTTCGGGAAAGGCAGTAATCATGCATCCTGCCCTGAGCCTTGCAAAGAAAGTGTGCGAATGGGCTGGAGCCAAATAAATAAGACACTGCCCAGGGGGCAGGATCAATCTACATCTCATTGCAATTGTCATGAGTTGAACACAAGATATGGCATAAACACTTGACAGACAGTATAAAAATGGTTTTCCTAATATGCACAGATTCACATACATTGACAAATAGTTATACTTGTTTGAATATATTGACCCTATACAGGATTTTTAGAGTATTCCATTGCAAGCATATCAATCATTACCTCTCCCTCCTTTCCTTTAATAACTTGGGTAATGAGCAGTAAAACACCTGTTTTGTTGTTGTTGTTGCCTCTCCTAAGACACAGAAACTGGGAGGTCAGTGTAAAACATCCCAGTGTTACCAAAGAAGCTTTCCCTGAATGAGGGACTAATTACTATGTGACTTTTATATTGATTACCATACATGATTGCATGGACTGATTTCATAAGAACAACAGTGATTTCCTTGCTGCTTTCCACCCCTCATCATGGATTTTTCTTTTCTTCTTGCGTGCTCTTTGTAGCTTTAATGTTACATTTTAATGTTCTAAGATGCCTCTCCTAATTCCCTGTTCTTAATTTGAATATATCTTAAATATTCTGGGCTGTATATTGCCCCTCATTATTCTAAGCCACCTTGGGTCCTTTTCCAAGGAGAAAGGTGGGGTAAAAATATTCAAAAGAAAGAAAGAAAGAAAGAAAGAAAGAAAGAAAGAAAGAAAGAAAGAAAGAAAGAAAGAAAGAAAGAAAGAAAGAAA
>JAHTLZ010000016.1:79843877-79895059 GCA_023846285.1 Phrynocephalus versicolor
ACACACACACACACACACACACACACACACACACACACACACACACAAAACCAGGATTTATCAACACAAATCCCCACCACTGGGAAAGAAAGCTTTCAGGGACAATCCTTGCTGGACAAGCAAAGTCAGACCAATGAAGTATGGACATCAGTCATAGAATACAGGATTAGCTGAAAAAGAAGAACCGGGATGAGGAGACAAGGATGTCCCACCTGAGCCTCTGATACTTTCCAGTATCTTGGCAGGTGGGAGGACTGACCATCAGGATGTCTGAATGCGAGACCTTCAACCAGAAGCGCAGGGCCCACTGAAACATTTTGCTACATGTTCCAGTTGCTCAATCTATGCAACAACTTTCCTAAGCAATTCCATTGGCATGAATGCGAGCTTCCCTTAAAGAACTTTGGTACATCAGGGTGTATCTGTTTTAACTCACTGTTGTTTATGTTTTGTATTTGCGTTTGTATATTTGCTGATTTGATCAGCTTTGTAAGCTGCCCAGAGTTCCTTAGGGAAGATGGGTGGGATATAAATTTAAAAATAAATAAATAAATAAATAAATAAACAAATAAACAAATAAATAAATAAATAAATAAATACTTTTTAAAACTGGACACAACCACGGGAGAGACAATGGCTGAAATCCAGTCATAGGTCACAACCAGAGAAGGCCCAGTGAATCTGTGGAGATCTGGTGAGTCAATTCTTCTATAAGTTTCAGTGATTCAATGGGCCTACTCTAGCTGCAGTGGAGTGCTAGATTTCAACCAATGATTCACTCAATTGTAGTAGTAGTAGTAGTAGTAGTAGTAGTAGTAAATAATAATAATAATAATAATAATAATAATAATAATAATAATAATAAAATCAAGCCAAATATTGGAAAAATGACTAATTTTTCCTGAATGTGACCTTGCATAAAAACAAAGATACCATTTATAACTTACTGCTGGTCCCACAGGTCCTCTTGAGCCGGGTTCACCCTGCAGGCAAACATACGTGTGGTTATGTGAATATTATAACAATTTAGAGCAGCTGTCACCATCCTGGTGTCCTCCAGAAGAATGACTACAACTTTCATCACTCCTTCCCAGCATGGCTATTCTGGGATACTGAACAACCCATATTATTTTGCTTGGATGACCAAAGGTGGCTCCTATGGGCCTGCACATGGTGAGATCTAAATAGTATTCAGATCCTTTTCAGCCCCAAAATCAATTTTTGTAAAATAAAATACTGTAGCATCATTCCTCCCAACGGGCTGCGTCCCCTTTCCCATCAGGAACTGTTGGTGAACTTGTTCTTTGGCAGAAATCACATCGCCCTCGTGTGGAGTGACCGAGGCATAAAGAGAATCATGTGCATACAAGTAACAGTCTGAAAGAAGGGCATCTGTGCTAATAAGTATTATTTTTACGGCAAGGTAGAAGCCTTCAGCAGCTAAGTCGGCAAGGGCCTATAAGCTTTCAATGTTGCCTTAGCTAACACCTCTTGGCTAGCAAGGGCAGGCTTCTGTCTGTCCACTCAGTCACTCCATGTTGGCAGTATTATGGGTCCTTTTCCAAGGAGAAAGGCGGGGTAAAAATACTCAATAAAATATAATAAATAAATGATTTCTGCCAGGGAAACTACACAATCATAGCTGCAACAAAGGATTCTTCTTTTTTCTTTTGTTGAAAATGACCTACCAAACCTTCAGCACTCCCGACGTTTTGGACCCCAACTCCCAGAATTCCAAGCCCAGACTACCAATGACAAAGGACTGTGGGAGTTGTGGTCCAAAACTTCGGAGGGCTGAAGGTTGGCCACACTGACCTATATGGTGGGAGTGCAGTGAACTCTTTCAGGGCAACGTTTAAGGAATTTATTTATTTATTTATTTTAATGTTTATATATCCTGTACCTGCCTTAGCTACCGCATCTTATTGCTAAGATGTTATTAGTACATGGAAGGCTCAGATCCAGTAACTCAGTGGCACACAGTCTCAGAGCACCCAAGGAGAAAATGATATTTCATTGCAGGAACACAACTGGGGCAGGGTCCCTCATTATCTTTGAAAGAGATTTTGTATTGAGCTTATACAATGTGGCAGGGAAAATCCTCCAGCTCCTCCCTACCTAAGAGGAGATTCAGGTAACCTGAATGAATTTTTTTTTGAATCAGAGCGAAAGCAGCTTACTCTTACTTTGAAAAAGACTGCTTGCTCTCGAAAGCTCAGCAATGTTTTTTATTTTTCTTCTAGCAGCCTATAAAGGTATCACCCATTGTCTAGTTTTGCTTTTGTTTTAGTGGCTGCATGGCTCCAACCCTCTTTTTGACTCTTACCTTCTGTCCTTTTGCATCTGCTGCTATGATTGTACCATCAGGTCCAATTATAACTCCTGGCTCTCCCTTCTCACCCTGTCCAGGAGGCAAAAACCCAAATCAAAATGGAAATTTCACCCAGATTTAACTCATCTTTCAGAGAAGTAATGCCCTCTCCCCTTTTATAAGCCCCTGTGTAGCACAACTATACTGGTGACACTATGTCAAATTGAACTGGATTCTCTTAAGATACATCCTGCAATTCTGCCCCATATTATTGCACAGGACATGTTAAACTCTGTCTGATTCTTAAAACATTCGAGAAAATAAGCAACTTAACTGCATACCAATCCTCACTTAGATCATTTACTTTTTATATCCAAGATGTACACTGGTCCATTAGCAGCACAGCACAAACATGAATTCTTTCCCTACTCTTATTGATTGAAAGATTAATCAAATATCCTGAAAGTTTTAATAGGTGTGGTTTTAATTGCAAAGACTAAGAGGTAGCTCAGATATTTGTGCCACTTATTCCAACCACTTCTAGGTGCAAGTTAACATTTACAGATGCCATTGTGAACCTGACATTCCATACCAACTGGCCAACATGATTAAGACAGAAGCACGTATTTTGCTCACTAATAAAAAGCAAGCATGTCCTTGTATGTGCAAACCTGCATACAAGGGCACCAAGGTGAGTCACATAAGCCACTAATATATCTGATAATGATTGTGTTCTATTTTATACCCTTTCTGATTAACTTCAGCAAAAGATTCAGTCAAATTGAGTCACAACTGGACTTCTTTTCTTGTTGGGTTGAAACATTTTGTTACTCATCCAAGTAGCTTCCTCAGTCTGAGGAAGGTTGGTAGGAGACCTCCAATTTATCATCCATGTTGGCTTCACTTCACCCTGGTCTGAATAGGCTAGATGGACGAAGGTTGTGTGTGTGTGAACGTCACACTTCTGCAGCCCATCCAAACACCCATTAAGCATGGGTCATTAGCAGTGGCCTTCCTGGTGAATGTGTGGTCTTGATTCTTCTAGGGATGCTCTTTCATCACTTCACACATCCACCAGGAAGGCCATTGCTAATGACCCAAGGTTAATGGGTGTTGGGAGGGGCTGCAGAGGTGTGACTTTTACACACACACAACCATTTCCATCCAACGAGTCTATTCAGACCAGGGTGAAGTGAAACCAATACGGAGGATAAATTGGAAGTCTCCTACCAACCTCCCTCAGACTGAATAAGCGACTTGGATGAGTAACAAAATGTTTTGACCTAACGGGAAAAGAAGTCCAGTTGCCATGATTGAGCATCTGGATAACCTCACCTAGATGACTGAGAACCTTCACAGACACATTCAATAAAAGATACAACACAAGACAGCAACCTGCAAATTAGGCAGCAATCTGCACATTAGTCAACACTTTCTGCACAGAATACTATGTAGAAATTGTTGTCCTTTGTGCTGTTACTAAAGCCGTAAGGTTAATGTCTGTCATTAACCAAAGGAAGGGATAAAAAAAAATTAGACATAAATATATCAAACAAGGGAAATTAGGAATACAGGCAGGAAAACTCATTTAAGCAAATTTCCTACTTTGAATCGAACATATATTTTCACATTGAGTTGTACTGAGTTTTATCAGAACATCACCATAAATATCAGATTCCCCACTGCTTAAAGTCTTATTTTCAAGAAGGTGTCTTCCCCAGATTCCAACCAAACATCCACATAATAATCCTCCAGCTGGGCTACAGGCAATAAGGTATATTTATTGGAAATGTGAGATGTTCTACTTTCCATGCTCTTAAAAAACCAATAACGACAAAGAAGTTGAAAGAAAATATCCTTTTGATAACACAGTAAGGGAACTCAAAACAAGATGGGGGGGCAGCCTGTGTTGCATTGATGAACAAGCAAACTAGAATGATTAAGGAAAACACATTCCATTGGGTTACCTTTGGTCCAGGAAAGCCTTGAATACCTGGGGATCCTGGGTCACCTTTTGGTCCTGTTGGGCCCTGCGGATGAAACCATGGAGGACTACATCAAATGGTGAGTATGAGACTGCTAAATGAGGGGACCTCCTATCCTTTGATGTCATTAATTTGATCTAAGGATAACACAAAGTGAATCCAAACTCCTTAAGCGAGTAAAAGGGAAGGAACAGTTTAGTGCTTGCATGTTTCCTGTTTTTAATAGTCCTAATACAAATTTTGGATTTGTGACATTCTGTACCATTCAGCACATCTGCCGTTGCCTGTGCAAACATCTCACCTACCTTGAATGAGTCTTCCTCTACTTAAAAGATCATGTGTAAAATCTGCTTTGAAATTTATCAGGGCCACTTTCATTAAAATATACTGTATACTCAATACAACTTTAAAAACAGCTCGTCTCTCTTAAGCTATATAAGAACCAGTCCAATCATGGACGGCTTGTGACTGAAGTCAACTGATATAAATCGAAACAGCAAGAACAAGGATTGCTTTTGAGAAAGCTCTCAAGCCCTGAATGTTTCAGCTCTGACAATGCAAGAGACACAAAAGAGCTGCAGTGGTCCAGCACACCTGGTCTCTGTGTTCTCTTGCTGTATTAATCAGGAGAGGAGAAGAAGGTGAACAGCTTTGAGTCTCCAAGCAAGACGTGTTCCATTTGCTGCTTATTTGATTCCCTGACCAACTTACACACACACACACACACACACACACACACACACACCAAAACAGTAACAAAAATGAATAAAAACAACATGCAGCAGGTTATTTTAAGCCCTTAAAAGCGAAGCAAATCCAACTCTCATGGTGGCAAAACTTAAACTGGCTGTAATATGTACCCTTATGACATATAGATCTGTAGTTAAGCACGGTGGTGTCAGTACGATTGGCAATTACGATGAAAACAATTACTTACTGGGAAACCAGCATGCCCCGGTTTGCCCTGGAAAAAAAACCAAAATCTGAGGGTAACATCATATTTACAAGAAACATCCTCCAAAAATAACATGCACATCAAATTCAAGCTCTGGATTATTGAGGTTTGTCGAAAGAGTACATGAAAGTCCATTTTGTTTCATGTGGAAAAGATAAATATTCAGGTAAGGGGCATATGAACCCATGAGTGATAAACTATTTCCCCTCTGTACCAGTCATTGGGGAATATGAGCAAGTGGATTCTGCTGAGGACCACTGAGTCCACCTGCTGCAGAAGGTGGTTACAGAACAGTAGATGGGTCTTGAGTCTGATCCAGTAGGGATCTTCTTAAACTCTACTCTACTGTCTGCCAGAAACCTAACAGCTTTTCAAACTAAATGGAGTTTAAACAATAAAACGTTTAAAACGGGAAGCAATGACCTCTCTCATTCTTGCCTTTTGGAGGGACTTTGGTCATTGTTGATCTCTAGCTTGTGCATGATCCTTCCCCATGTGGCCTGGTGCCAATGGGAGCTGCCGTCTAATAACAACATTTGGAAAGCCAAACCATTCCCACCTTTGCTGCTTACACGTAGCCATGTGCCAGAACCAAGCACACATAACTCTTACATAGCTGCACCCGACCCGTGTTTCTTTCCTTGAAGCTTATGTCCAGCCAGATAAATGTAAGGGCAACTCCTTGTATGTATTTCATCAAAGCCTGAGCTCCCTCTTCCTACAGACTTATCTGTAGGTTTCTAGATACCCAACTTTGGCACTGAAATTTGGTTCCTAACACACTGGGTCAAATTAAGCACTAGACCAAGAGACTGGGAGGCTAGCCTAGCCATCCCGACTCTTGATCCGGCATGGCTTCTTGACCTATTGTAATGCAGTGGCTAATCTGGTCAACAGTTTCAACAAGTGACTTTCACAGGATTCTGCACAGGAGTATCTACTGCAATATTCATTAGATGTGTTACAATCTGCTACACAACCACCCCCATGTTCCGAATTTATTTATATACATTAATAGGCATGCATTTCGAGATAGGAGGAAGTGACTACCAAGTTAGAGACTACATTTTACTCACCTCTGGGCCTGGGACGGCAGACAAGGTTCTCTAAAAACAATAAAAAATACATTAAAAAGTTAACAAAATTTAACATGTTGATTCTTGGGCAGGGCACCTGAAAAGTTTAAGTAAGCACCAATGACTCCGTATCATTTATCAAGTATAGCAATAAAATATAATTAGTTTCTCTGTTGTACCTTTGATGTGACTGCACATATTATTATTAAATCAATAACAGTAGCTATTACATTCACATGTTGTTACTGAATTCAAACTTTTACTTCAACCTCCTGAAAATTAACTCATTTTAAAACTACACATCCTTACAAGGTGACGTCTAATGTCTGAATTCATACACCACAAGGCCACCCATGCTAACAATAAACCTAATTTTGAGAATTACTTCCAACATGTCCTAAAGCTATTGCTTTCAGACAAAAGGAAACTGCAAACTTTCTGTCTCTCAATTTCAGGGTGTTAATGTTGTCGTGGCAGGTGTCAAATTGGAAAACAAGCGTAAAAAATGAAATTACAATTTAATCTACAGGGAAGTAATAAGTGCTAGGGTCTTGGTATTTTGATAGATCAGCATAACCTTCTCTGCCTGCTGTCCTTTAGACATATCACGCTACAACACTACATGAGCCTCATCCTTTTGACCGGGATGCTAATAGTTATAGTCTGAAACTTCTGGATGGCCCAGACATATGTTGGAAGAAGGAAAATCATAGCACACTGTCCAATTTCTTGTTAACCATGTAGGTTTGCTGATGTCTGGGATCCAGGCAGAGAATGAAGAATTGAGCGGCCATACATTCAGCAAAGGTTCCTTATGTTCTTAAGGAAGAGGATATACTAAGTGGGCTAGCTATGATAGAAGAGACACTGAACACGACTATTGAAGCCAGTTGACCAGGTAGGTTCTAATACTGCAGTGATACCTGGAAGAGTGGCTCTGATAACTGTTAAACACCTTGAGAAGGTAACATGATTCTAGAATAAAAAGAGCTGAATGCAAAGCCAAACGATCTCCTTACATCATCGCTCGACACATAGGTGATTTGCCCTGGAGGGCCAGGAGGACCTGGTAGTCCAATTCCATCTCGACCTGGTTCACCCTGAAAAAGAAAATGAAGAACAGCTGAAAAATTTAGAGAGTTCTCATCTGAACTTTCTGGAGTACACAAATAGATATTTTTCTTCTCTGCATCAAATATTCTGGGTTTAAAAGTGATTTTGGAACAGCAGTCCATTATGTGAGATCAAATTCCTCTGTCTTTTCAGAAACACAAGATATGGTTTCCAACCATACCCAAATTCTTTAATGCCCAAATTAAAAATCTACATAAATAACTGCAATTTGGTGAAGCAATGAAGTATTACAACAGGGAGACTTTTTAACAGTGGCAGTCCTGCCCTGCAACAGATCTATCAAATTCGCTATATGACGCAGTGGCATCCTGGAACTTCTTGCCCCACTGAAAATGGTCCGTGCCAGTAGCTAGAACCAAGGAAACTGATGCAGATGTTTGGAAAGGAGTGGAGTCAGTAAGGCAATTCAGATCGTTTTATTTGCAGAGTAGTGTATTGTCCGGATGTCTTAAAATATTGTCTTAAAAACCAACTACTTCCAGAACCAAAACCAACATGATAAACACACAGAGGTGTGGGAGGAGGGGAGCAAGAAAGAAAGAAATTTAGCTATTTATGCTCAAATTCACAGTATTGTAATACTTACTCGAGGTCCTGGCAATCCTCTGTCGCCCTTGGGCCCCTGAAATGAAAAATATAAACAGATTTCTAGGGAACGAGGCGGCTTCACACAATGGTGGGCTGTGTCTACTAGTAATGGAACATGTTCTCAACCACATCCCATGTGGTCCAACAGATGGAAGCCTGGACTGGGATTCAGCAAACCTGGGTTGAATGCCCAGTTGAGTCATGAACTTGCTGGGTGGCTTTGGGTAGGCTACCATCATACAATATGTTCTGTATACACAAACAAAGAAGAACAGTGATCTCTCCCATGAATGAATGGAATTAATATTTGTTAGAGGAAAGCTGTACTGCAACAATGGTGATCACAGATATTTGAGGTTTATAATCATTCGCAGATGAGGAAAACCATTTGCTCCTCTTTTTATAGGGGGGCACTGTTCTGGAATCAAAATACAAAATAATTGTTGTTATTGTTATCTTAATCTTCCAACTCAAATGGCCAACCTCACTTGAAATAAGTACAGCGGACCCTCATATAACAAACGATTTGTATAACATAAAATCTGTACAACATAAAAAATTCTGGAGATAGGGGAAATTTGCTTAACATAATCGCCTATGGGGCAAACCCATACAACATAAAAATGGTCGCAATTAGGGATTACTCTGTTTTCAATGCATTCCTATGGGAAATTTGTATAAAGGAAAATTGGCTTAACAGAATTTCATTTGGAACGAATTAATTCCTTTATACAAGGTACCACTTGTATTTGTATTAACTAAAGGCACCATACTGGAATCCGAGCTCACCTCTGGTCCTGGGAAACCCTCTATTCCAGGACGTCCATCCTGACCTTGCAAACCAGGTTCTCCCTGTGAACCAATTAATAATGTCTTTAAAAACCTAATATTCATCACAGAGGCCAACCAGTAATCCAATTCAACTCCTGTTAGAATATTTTCAACACTATAAGGATATAACATCCTGTAGAAGTGAGGATTCATGGGAGAGAAATTTTCTCAGTAGCTGGAATCTTAAGACATTTGCATACTGGTGTAAACACAATCCTTGTACATTCCAATGGTGAATTGCTGCAAGCTAAAATATATTACCATAGGTATTTTACTGCTATGCTCCCAGCCGTGTAACTTGGTACACTCGAGCAAATGCCTATCATTGACTTTCTTAACCAACTCGCCACTGAGATTTTTGCCAACTGTGTTATGTCAACAGAGGATTCCAGCCACTGCTTCTCAGCTTATTTGATAAAGACGTACCTTCTGTCCCGGCAAACCTGGCAAACCAACATCACCAGGGTCTCCCTGAAAGTGAACAACAACTGGTCATAAGTCCGATATTTACCTGGCATATCTGCTGAAAGTATCTGCTTTCTAATGCTGTATATCTGTCTTTTTCCTTTGCATCTTTCCATTAGGAGTTCTCAGGATTCATAAAGGCCTGCCCTTTAGCGTACAGAAACCCATCAACCTCCATGCTGTCAGATATGAGATTCTGGGTGTTTTTTTTTAATGTAAATAGATCTGAGTTTCGTGTTGCAGCAGATTAATATTTCCCCTGTCATAAGTCTTCTCTACCCACATTTGACCCACAAAACCTTTATATCATCCTAGGCCACAACAGTGGCGTGTTCTGTGAAGAGCACTTGGGAGCAAAGTGGCCAAGTCACTATTCACCACACTATACTACTTCACTTTATTAGTATACCATCTGCAACTCACACTAAATACTCTTCACTATATATCAGGCCTGCACAATGCGCCAACCGTGGGCAACCAGTCACCCGCGGCACCGTCAGAGGTTGCCCACAGGGTCCCTGTGGAGTCCCCCCCCCCCGCTCATGCACCGGTGAGGTGTGTGGGAGCCTGGGCCGGCTTAGGGCCACCTAGTGGGGCTGCAGGTGGTGGCACTGCTGGGCTGTGGCCTGGTCCCCGCCGGGCTCTCCCAGGCTGGGCGCCTCCTCCTGGCTGCCCTCTGCACCCTTTGCCTCTCCGGCGGGGGCCTCGTGGAGCTGCCCGCCAGGCTGGGAGGGGTGGCTGGCGGCAGGGATGACTACCACCGGGAGTGGGTGAGGCGGCAGTAAAGTCCCCATTCCCCCCTACCCAGCCAGATGACAAGTGCCCTGGCAGCTGCTTGGGGTGAAGAAGCAGCCGGGAGGGTGCTCATGCAGTGCCAAATTCAAACGGACCAACCTTTCCTCCTCCTCCCCTTCACTCGGGGGAAGGGGAGGGAAGAGGAAGGCAAGACCTCCGGGAGATCCTTGAGCCGCCTGTGCCGCCACCACTGCCACTTTGAATAGTGTGCACACACTACAAGAGTCGACCGCGGGGGATGTTCGGGAGCATCAGGTAGGCCTTGGGCTGTTCAAAGTTGGACAGCCCTGATATATAGAATAGTGAAATAATTCCATTAGTCTTTCAAGGAAATTATCTTGATTTGCCTTAGAAGTTTTTTTAAGAGCATTAGAAACTATATAGAGGTTGGAACAGACAAAGATGCATATTTTGGCTTAAAACAACCCATGCAATAATACTTACTATCAACTTACTATCAACTTAAACACACAATCAAAATAATTGCCTACCTTCGGTCCTGGGATTCCTGGTGGACCCTATAAGGGAGGAAAAGGGAATAGTTGTCCAAATTTGACAAGTATAATGAGGATATGTTCTTCTGAAGCCTATATTTATAGCTGTCCTAAGTGTATTTAGCATTCGTTAACAATATCCCCATGGCAGGGTTTGGCGCTACAGTGCAAGCAATCTATGCTATTTCAGGTTTTTTTTAAATGCCACAGGGCTTGGCTACACAGCCAAATTGGAGTGAAATACGGTCACTTAAAGATGGATATATAGTAGTGTGCTCCTTGCATCCACATCCAAGTGAAAGATTTCTCAAGATCACCCAGGCTCACCCTCTGGAGAAGCTGCTTAACTGAAAATCTCTGCTGAGCTCCACTTTGGAGGCCAGATAAGGGGTGATTTAGCTTATTTCTTTTTAATTGTTCCTAGAGTATCCAACAATGCTTTGAAAAGCTATTTTATTATTTTTAGGTTCTGTTAAAAGCATCACCAATTTGCTCCATCCTTCAGCAGCTTTTGGCCTCCCTTGCCCTCCCAAGGCAAGGATGATTTAAAGGGAAAGCGTTTCATTTCTCGGTTGAAGATGGGCTCTTAAAACTGTAAGTGCAGGGAGATGATTTCAAGTGTGTATCATGTTATTTATCATTGCTCCCATCTCTTACTAACGGCAATACAAGATCTATTTGTAAAAAAGCACTGAAGGGGGCTATAGTGACCATTTGCTGTCCAGTTCCATGCATATAAACCAAGAAACAAAGCACAAATAATCTTTATTTCCAAATTTGTGCAAATAAGTGTCGCGTCCTGCAGAAAGAAAACGCTAAGCAAAAAAAACGCTAAGCAAAAAAATGAGCAGTAACCTGGGGTCCTGGTGGTCCTTGTGCTCCAGGAAGAGCAGAAACAAATGGCAGTCCTGAGCCCTCCATGTCATCCTAAGTAAAAACAGACAGTGCCCGTTAGTGTACAGGTTTGCATGTTTCCATTTTGGAAGTCAATTTCTGAGGATTATGAATACTTGAAGAAAAATGAACGAATGCATGCAGGTCGAGTGACAAGCTTGACCAGGGACCAGTTTGAACTCACTATTCCTGTCTCAAATAGACTGTGGTTAATTATACATGAACCTCATTTGCTTCCTCCCCTCGCCTCCTTTTTCTTTAATTAAGCTTGCAATTTGCTGCCAAAAGGAGAAATGTGGGTGCATGACAGTTTACTCACCAAAAACTATCACCAGCCGAAACCCTATTACTTAGGATAGTAGTTGGCAGAGTAGGCCCATTAAATCACTTTAAAATTGCAGAGGAGTTGACTTATCAAATGTCCACTGAATCATTGGGTCTACCCTAGATGTAGCTTAATATGGCCTAGCAACAGGATTTCAGCCTCTTACTTGTAGCGTAAGTTGCCCATTCCCTACATAATGGGCAACTATAGTTTAATTAGCTGGCAGGGTAGGAAATTACACAGAAACTGAAAAGGGTGAAGTCGAATAGAGTCTTTTGTCTATACAGTTTCTTGTTTTTCTTGACAGTTTAAGGAGAGCTTTGTGACTACTTGCAGGAATAGCAGGCCTAGGCATGCTTAGTAATGAGAATGCTTCTGGAAACTATTCTATTTGGGGCATATACTATAATTCCCAGAGACATTTATCTGTAAAAACAGTGTCTGTCTCCATCTCTTCTTTTGTGTGTGTGTGTGTGTGTGTGTGTGTGTGTGTGTGTGTGTGTGTTTATTTATAGATTGTGTAAATAATTATTATGAATTATTATTTGTGAAAAATAAACCTAGCATGCCCCTTGAGAATATTGTAGACCTAAACCTTGATCTACATTTGCATAGGACACATGGTCTGCCTTGATCAACTGAGGGAAAAATTATCCTCTGCTTGGCTCCAGCACACATTCATCTTACTCTCCTCTGAAACTCTCTATAACTTTGATACTTCTTATCCCTTTCAGTGATGTTTGTGTTATTTCCAAAGAGAGAGGGAGAGAGAGAGAGACACGTCACCTTAAACATCTAAAGGTGCAAAGGAACAAGTGTAAGAAATGCATTTGTTTCTCAGATTTTGGGATATTACCTCAGCCCTGACACACCAATCAACAACATTCCAAACCAGTAGTACTCACAAATCCAGCACCCAAGCCTGGACCTGGGGGGCCAGGGGGGCCAGGCGATCCCCGGGGGCCCATGGGACCAGGAAGCCCTGCCAGGCCAGTTTCGCCAGGTGGTCCCGGTAGCCCTGATTCTCCTTTACTGCCCTGGAAGGAAATAAGAAATAATATCTGAAGAAAACAAAGATAAGGGTGGGGTTGGGGGGGAGGGAGACCAGAGAATTGCCAGAAGTGAGCAGGTCAGAACGTCAAAAAAGCACTGATTGAAATGCAATTCTGAGACAGCCCCTCTTCTACTCAGTGTTAAACAACTTGGCATGCCATAAATGAACATGTGCACACCTGCACATACACACAAAGGCAGGAAGCTGAACAATGCACCCCGAGGAAGAAAAACAATGCCTGATATTCACAGAACAAAATTCTTCAACAGCTTCCTGCCTTGGATCACACACATTAAATGTAACTGTTTAAACTCATGTCAGAAATCCCATATATACGGTGATTATCTGCATCTTGTTGTCTGATGCTCGCACTTGTTGCAGTCAGCAATCCATAAAAATTCTCCTGAGAGCAGTGTGTAGGACTGCAGCACTTGCACAGAACTGGGGAAATCCCTCCGACTGATCCTATTAAGTCATAAGAACATAAGAACATAAGAAGAGCCATGCTGGATCAGGCCAAAGGCCCATCTAGTCCAGCTTCCTGTATCTCACAGTGGCCCCACCAAATGTGTCCGGGAGCGCACGAGGCTAGATATCTGTCTCTTCATACTACTCCCCTGCATCTGGTCCTTGAAGTACCCCGGTTTTAAGCCTGGAGATTACACATCTCCATCATGGTTTGTAACCTGTGATGGACTTGAGTTAAAAGGCCCTTTCCGACTTCACTATTCTATGATTCTATGAGTCTAATATGACCTCTTATGTGCTCAGCACACAGATTTCCATTGACGGCCTCAATGGTACACAGTCTCTGTACAGAGGGATTTGTCGGGGCTATGTGGGAAACATTTGCTGCAGCCCAGAAGGCAAATGACAAATGCTAGCTTTAAGAATGTGCTCAAAAGCTTGTATTTCTCTCACAGAATATGAAATGAAAGAAAGTAAAAACAGTCTACATCAGTTTAGCTCATAGAACTCAACAACCAACTTTAATTTAATGGATATGTGATATTGGGTTCTAAGCTGTCTAAATTAAGTTCATTCTAATCTAAAATGTGTAATGTAAGGCATTTTCAAAGAAGGGGAAAATTAAAATATGTATCATCCTCCCTCTTTATGTTCTTTTAGGAATTTCATCTTGACAAAGTAAAGTAAAAAGAGGGGGATACTGTATTTATCTTTAAGTAGAAGTGCCCATGTGAAGTGGGAGAAGGGGAAACCTGTGTTAATTTTGTGAAAGTATGAAATCAGATCCACAACAGTAACCATAACAGCAAGTAATCATGCAAGAGAGGGCTGGTATTATTCTAGATCAGAGGTGAGGAACTTGTTCCTACATTTCTGTTTTAGGATATTACTGGGGTAGCACTTCCATTATTCCTAACCATTAGCTATACTAGCTGAGGCTGACGGGGGTTGACATCCAGAAACATATAGGAGGCCACAGGTTCCTAAGCCTTGCTCTAAACCACCACCATAATCCCAGGAGCCACTCTACATGTAAAAAAAGCCCAGTACATTTCTGTTGTTACTATCATGCCTCCATGAACAGATTAAATTGCATTATTTGAAAAAGGAAACAAATCTAATATGTATCTCAATTGTGTTAGACAATAACAGACACAGAGATGTTACCTCACCTCTTGGTTTCAACCTATATGAGACTTGGTGGTAATAAGAAAATAGCTCAAACACATCAAGGGTGTATGTGAGGCGGGAAGAAAGGAGAATGCTCTGGTTAGACAGAAAAAGTACACAAAGACAGGAAAGACTGGGAAACAAGAAAAGAGGAAGCATTGCAATTCTCTGTGATGGAAAGTAACATCAATTCTGCCTGCTGTCTTATCAAGACTACAGCAGGGATGTGAAGTAACACTGCAAAGACCTAGTCCTAGACAACCTTGCCCTAATCAGCTCAAGCATAAATAATAATTTTAAAAAATCACTATATTTAAAGACTGGAGGGGGGAGCTGAGAAGGATTGGCAATAGCACTGCAGAAGGAGCAATGGCTGAAATCCAAAACAGCTAGAATAAAGCTAGGATCAGGTGGCATCGGTCAATGCAAGTCTAAGCATCTACTGTGATGGACTCTGAACTTGTTGGGGTTTTTAGATACTAGTTTAAACCATTTATCTGACTTCCTTCTCCACCTGCATTTGCTCAAGTTTGGGGTGCACTACAAAGAAATGTCTGCTCCTAGCAAACAGCTGGGGCAATGGATGACTCTACATCCCAGATAATATTTACTGACTATTTTGTTGGTCTTTTAAATAGAACATAAATTATCAAGCTTTTCAATGATCTTAACTGCACAATCAGTCATCTTGGTAAGAAAGTACAGTACTGTAACTAGAAAAACAAACAAAAGCAGTTAGGTTTTCTGACATGAACTTTTGGAAGAGAAGGTCGAGACTCGAGAGAAATACCACACAGTTTTGTAAAATCAGAAAAGCTCGGTAAGTTCCCATTTATGTTTCAACCGGCAACCACACCCAACTTCCTTCAGTAACGAAAAAGTTCACTAAATTTCACTAATTTACTAATCCTTACAGAAATCACAAGGACAAAGTTGTGCCAGTCCTGAAGAACAGAATGTGGCACATGTTGTGTTATAAGCTACTCTCCAATTCCCTGGAGCTTCTTTTCCCAAAGAAAGAGACTTCCATTTTACTGCTTCATTCTCAGGACTCCCAAGAATTTCTCTGAGTTACAGCATTGTTCCATGTATAAGACTATATATATATATACAGAAAGACATATATATATGTCTAGAACTGTTAGATTAAAAATTGAGAGTCATCTTATACATAGAAGCTGAGGAGAGAACTGTATGGTTGCAAAACTGTAATTCTGGGTGGGAAAAGTAAGGGGTAATCTTATACATGGGGGTGTCTTATAGACGGAAATATACATTTTAAACTTTAATGTTTAACAATATAAAGTTGCCAGGAGAAACATATTTGGATCTTCTCCCCTATGCAGTTTATTTGGCTAACCACATTTCATGATCAGAGAGAGAGAAAAAAACCTGTGAAAAATGTTGTCTGATGACATCTTCCCTAGGTGTTAACTGAAATGAGGGACAGCACAGGAGAAGCTTTCTAGTCATCACACAGATTGCTGTAGAAGGCCAAGCACACATATCCTTCACCCACCTCATGAATCTTAAACGTCACCCAGGAGCAGGGCCGGCGCGTCCATTAAGGCGAACTAGGCAGTTCCCTAAGGCGCCAAAATGGAGAGGGGCCACAGGCCAGCCTGCTGCCCCCCCGCCCCCCACCACTGGCCACTGCCGTCCGTCCCCCCACCGCCCGTTGCCGTCCGCCCGCCCCCCCGTGCCCATTGCCGCCCCCCGTGCCTGTCGCCGTCCGCCCCCATGCCCGTCGCCGTCCCCCGTCATCCACCGCCGCTGCCCGTACGCCTGCCCCGCCCCCGCCTGCCCCGCCCCCCACCGCCACTGCCACCGCCACTGCCACCACCCCCACCCCACCCCACTCCCACCCACCCCCGCTCCTCGCCTAGGGTGCAAAAAAACCTAGTGCCGGCCCTGCCAAGGAGAATTTCTCTGGAATTTCTTCTCCTTTGGAATTGTTCTTGAAGAGAAGTCCGCTCTTACAAATTAAAAGAGAATTCTCAAAATTCTCAGATGAAGAATTTTTAGCTCAGCGGTACTTCAGAACTAACTGCCACAACCAGGAAAGAACAAAATATAAGAACTTTACTTTGTCCAAAACAAAAATGGGTAACGATGGCTGTCCAGACATTTCCGGACTGCAAAACCTACAATCCCTTTTTCAGTGGCTGGGTGGCTTGGGTTGGTGAAAGTCAGAAGTCCAGAAGTGGACAGTCACGCCTTGCCTATCTCTCTTCAAAATGGCCGAGGGCTTTCTGACACAGTATTCTATTCAACGGCCCAGAACCACAACCCTCAATGTTCTTTGCGGAAAGCATTATGATTGGGAGTTTCTTTGAAATGCCTTTCAAAAAGTGGTTCA
This sequence comes from Phrynocephalus versicolor, assembly GCA_023846285.1. Lineage (NCBI taxonomy): Eukaryota > Metazoa > Chordata > Lepidosauria > Squamata > Agamidae > Phrynocephalus > Phrynocephalus versicolor. Next base: position 79,860,782 of record JAHTLZ010000016.1, read on the forward strand.
TATTTCAAGTACAAAAGAGCCCTGTAACAAGAATTTGATTGTAAATAACTGTGTGTACTCAAAGGTTTTAATATCACAGGAGACAATCTTTACGGATCAACCACACTGCAACCTCAGAACCAAAAAAGATGGAATGCTACCATTTCTTCAGAAAGTGTGAGGTTCTACCTTAGGTCCAGGTGCTCCTGGGAGGCCGAGTTCACCTGGTTCTCCCTAAAAACAAGAAAGGTAAAATAAGTGAATTTTCTCAGTGTTTCCCTTATAAGCTTGCTACTTGGTGATATTCCAAGTCTATCAAATGATCTTGCACAGAAGAGAGATGCATACATTTTCTCCTTTCTGTCCAGGCTGGCCAGCAATCCCATCTCTTCCTGGAGCGCCGGGAGGGCCCTGGAAAACATCAGAAAATAAACCTATCAAGATTTTTGTTTAAATTTCCAGAGTACTCGTTTGCGTCCATTGAAACCCAGGTGGTAAAACCCCTACTGCCTTGCTTTCTCCATCTCATCCCATATGGCTTTTAGAAAGACTTGTCCTAATACTTGCCTAAATTGCCATGCAAGAGTAAAAAATGTTCTTGGAGTAACACTTGGCTAGAAATGGTTATCAGAAACAGCAATGAAGGAGCAATTTGTTAGTGAAAACTAGAGAACACCTCAGGAGTGGTGGGGGTGGGTAACACAGTGAAGACCTCTTCTAGCTGTGCTCTCCACTCCTGAACAACTTCTTCCCTTGAGGTGCTCCAAAGGTATGTTTGTTCATCAAGGGAATTATTTATCTTAAGACTTGTGGAGGCAAAGCACCATGGGGTAGCTTATTCCAAACTCCAGTCTCTCCCAACTTGGCCTCCATTACATCTCTAAGCACATGAAGGATAATTTTGATCTGACTTCCTTGTTTTTGCTACTAGGTTTGAATTGGAGCTTTTGTCTGAAAGATCTATGGGATATTTTGACTCATAAACACAACATTCACATTTTTTCAACTTGCATGCCCATTTAGGATATTGCTTTGGTCCTTGGGGATAAATCACAAGTATACATTTCAGGATGTTTATGATCTGCATCTGACACAGAAGAATAGAAGCATAAATTTCCTATCTGCATTAAATGAATTACCTAGTTTCCTTTTCACATCAACTATTCAAAGCCAGGCTAGAAAATGCTATGAAACATCCTTCCCCAAGCTGATTTCCCCTACTGATCCCATGGGGGCAACACTTGGTCAAATGCTGATAGACCTTCCTGCTTCTTCCTCATACCTTCTATTTTGAAAGAAATATATCCTACTAGACTGATAAAGAGTTTTGGAGAACTCAAAAACATGCATGCATTTGCAGATTTTTTTTTTTTTGCAGTGGTATGGTGGACATTGGCTGGTGTTATGGACACCAGGTATGGTACAGATCATCAGGAGACCTGGGTTTGAAACTCCACTCAGCCATGGAAACTCATTGGGGGTATTAAAATGAAAACAATAACAAACAAAAAAACTCCTTAAATATTGCACTTACCTTAAAGGCACAATTAGGGTCACTGTAGGCCAGTTTCAACTTGACAGCATGTTATCAATGATAAATAATAAGCACACTGTCCACCTATGGATTTTGGTTTTGTTTTGGTCTCATAGACTAATACAACTCTCCTGGTTATTATGAACAAAGGGTCCCTAAATGTTCAACAACTTCTTTGCATATAATTGCAAGCTCTTTGGTTTAGAAATGCAAGCAACCTCAGAGAAGACAACAAAAGCAGTGTAAAATTGGACTTCCAATCTATTTCACTAAAACAACAGTAGAAGAAGCATGCAAAGACAAGGCTATATGATACCTATCCTCAGCGAACTCTCCCTGAATCCCCTTCCACTTACAGGAGGTCCTGGCAGTCCTGGGGTGCCATCTCTGCCTGGCACTCCAGGGAGGCCAGGTGGCCCAGGAAGATCTGTACCATTTGTGCCAAACCGTCCAGGTTGCCCTGGCAAGCCGGGTACACCAGGAGGTCCTGGGGGGCCTGGTGGTCCTCTCGGGCCCTGAAAGGCAACAAACAGGTTATTCATTCAAGTTGCTGACACATCACACCAAGGCAGTCACCTGAAGATTCGATCGAGCTGGAAACAGCCATATACTTGGTATGTGTGGTTTGGAAATTACCTTCCAAGCAGCCTGCTAGAACCCACCACCCATGAAGAAGCCCACTCAACTGCAGCACTGCTGACACAACTGAGGTACTTACTCGTAGGTTCTCCAAATCACCTCCAAAGCCAGAGCCTTCCATATCAATAAATGTCTGTAAGAAAAGCAGACCTAAAATAGTCATGCAGCTCAATGTTAAATGCAAAGATCTGCATGACTGAAGACTGCGCAGCAAGGCAGAATATACTGTATATATTCTGAATATTTCATATATATTAGTTGATACATACCAATACAGTGGTACCTTGTATAAAGGAATTAATTCGTTCCAAATGAAATTATGTTAAGCAAATTTTCCTTTATACAAATTCCCATAGGAATACATTGAAAGCAGAGTGATCCCATTTTTATGTTGTACGGATTTTCCCCATAGGCAATTATGTTAAGCAAATTTCCCCTATCTCCGGAATTTTTTATGTTGTACAAATTTTCTGTTATACAAGCTGTCTGTTATACAAGGTACCACTGTACTCTCATAAAATAACAGTAACGCCTTCTCACTGAACTACCGTGATATTGTGACTGTGACTACTGTGACTACTGTGATATTGACATTTAGTCTTTCAGCCTATCCTCACACCAAAGACAATAAATGATCTCAATATTGCTAACTGAAAACCAATTAATAGCAAACAAAGGCTTCAACTGATAGCAAAGAGAAAAAAGGTCCAGAAATCAAGGCATGGAAGTGAAAGGGGATTGTTCTGCCTGTATGAAAAGACAGATGTCTTCACTAGTCGTCCAATATCTCAAATTATCTCATAGCGACTCAGAGAGCGGCAGTGGAATTGGAGGTACATTCCAACTCACCAACTTGTCCAAATTAGAACTGAATCCTGATTTCCCAGGTGGTCCTGGTGGTCCAGGGGGCCCTCTCATACCCACACCGGCATCACCCTAAACACAGAGGGAAATCGACAAAGCTGAGAGCATGCCCAACATACTTGAAGAGCAGCAAAAACTGAGGATGCTACTCAGAAATTGCTACTGTCTACTGAATTTCAGAGTTCAACGGAAATAAATCAAATCATGTGATCCAACAGCTTATACCTTTTCACCTTTCTGTCCAGGCTCACCCGGGGTCCCAGGAAATCCTTGTGGCCCAACATCACCCTAAATAAAATGAAGTAAGCAGGAAGAAAAGGCCTGGGTATTTTCAGAAAGAATATAGAAGGATTACTAATATAGACATGCATGCACAAGTATATATTTGTACAGTAGTGCCTCATAAGACGAATGCCCCTTAATATGAATCACTCGTAAGATGAATGAAATTTCTGGGAATAGGAAAACCTCGTAAAATGACTTTTTTCCTATGGGATGCCTCACAAAACGAATTCTCAAATTGAACCGTAGAATGAACTGAATTCATCTTAAGAGGCACCACTGTATATCCTCCGTAAGGTGAGCAAATAGCCCTAAAAAAGAGGACTACTGTGAGGGCTTTCCATCAAGACCCTCTGCCCCAAGATTAAATATCTCTGGATCTGATTAAAAACATGCATCTGCTGAGAAATTTTACACACAAGACACATATTGGTTGTAGTTTAATTATAAGATCTAGATTATGTCTATTATTTCCTAACAAATATTGGTGGCAAAATATCATTGAAGATATGCCTGACAATGAAGTTTATAAAGTATTAATATGTTATATTTAAAAATATTCTGATTACTGTATATACTCGAGTATAAGCCTAGTTTTTCAGCCCTAATTTTGGGCTGAAAAAAGGGGTCCTCGGCTTATATGCGGGTCAATACTTTTAGCCACTGAGGCAAGTTTGGGTCAGTGGCTAAAAGTCATTGTGCGCCACTTCTCCTGACCCCCCCATGTTTAAAATGACTTTTTAAAAGGTCATTTTAAAACAATGTTTTAAATGACTTTTAGCCACCAACTCAAGCACTTACCTCGGTGGCTAAAAGTCATTTTAAACATCACACACACACCCAGCTCACAAAGGAGGAGCTGCCAGGCCCTGCTGCATTTCCCACCCTAGGCTTATACTTGAGTGAATAAATGTTCCCAGTTTTGGGGGTTTAAATTAGGGGCCCCGGCTTATACTTGGGTCGACTTATACTCAAGTATACACGGTATTTGCTATTTTGGATTCCCTAATCTTGTTTCACCAATTATACTTTCATTTATTATGTCATGAGCCCTTCTTGTCAAATGTTGTCAAGTTGTCCATCTTATACTTGGTCTTCCTCTTTTCTTGCTGCACTGTTGACTTTTTCAGAGAATCTTGACTTCTCATGATATATCCAAAGCTATATAGACAGACTCAGAGTCAACATATCAGTAAGATTATATGGAAAATCTAGCAACATAACTAACCATCATTCAAATATATGCTCCAACTACAAATGTTGAAGAAGATGAAATTGACATGTCTAATGCAAGGATCCAGGAGGAAACTGATCACACAACAAAAATAGACATGCTCATAATAATTGGTGATTGGGACACAAAAAGACCAGCACAGAGTGCCTGTGTAGAGAAATAGAAGAGAGCAAAAGAGGAAAATGGAGAGCTTTTCCAGAAGATCCATGAAATCGAAGTAAAATTAAAGCCTAAATTAGGAGTGCTGGAAGACCAACAGGGAAATACACTATCCAATCAGGAGAAAACAAAGAAAAGGTGGAAGGTGTTTACTGAAGACCTATACAAATAAGATAAAACGATAGCACACCTTGAAGAGGAATCTTGTAATGAAGAACCAGCAATTCTAGAAAGTAAAATAAAAACTGCTCTGAAAGCACTGGGAAGAAATAAATCACAAGTGCTAGAAGAGAGCTTTGAGGATACCTTGGGTTTCCAGAAAGACAGACAAACAAGTTCTAGAACAAATCAAACCTGAACTATCTCTGGAGGTAGATATGACAAATTTGAGGCTGCCACACTTTTGGAACATCATGAGAAGTCCAGATTCACTAGGAAAAGGCAATAAAGCTGGTAAAAGCTCAAGGCAGCAGAAAAAGAGAAAGACCAAATACAAGACGGATTGACCCCCTAAAAGGAGCCCCTAGACTTGAGTTTATAAGAGCTGGTTAGGACTGTTGAGGACAGGACATTTTGTCGATTGCAAATTCATCGGCTCACCATAAGTCAGAAGCAACTTGGCAACACGTAACAACAACAGCAACACACAAATTAAACATTAATTATTTCTCTGCAAAAGGTATGGTGCTAACTGTACAACTTACTGGTTTACCATCTTCACCAGGATCCCCCTAACAAAAAAAAAAAGCAAGAAGTTAGCAAAAGCCAGATCTGTTCATACAGCTGTAGTTCAGCACTATTTTTTCAACCAATCCATACACCATAGGCCTACTTCTCTAGGTAGTTTCTTACAGTTCGAAAGCAAACACTGATAATTCTGCCTAATAATCTCTATGCTGAAAATGGTTTAGACATAAAGCTGCCAAGGAAGGAAGGAATACAGGCAGGGTAAAAAGCACAGTTCTAGGGTTTTGAAAGGGGAGGAAGTAAGTTTTTTACTTACTTTGGCCAACTTCACAAGTAAGTAAAAAGTTAAAAAGCAGGAGTATTAATAAAGCAGGCACTCAGAATCCACACAGAGGTACAGAAAATCTGAGAGAACTCAGGGAATAAATATGTTGAGTGAAAAAAAGATGAAAAAATTATAGAGAAAGTCAAGGATAATCATTGTGAACTGCGAAATCATTTCCCACTTTGCCCTTTTGCCAACAGATAGTGACGTGATTCCATTAGTAGCATAAATTACACACATGAGAATTATTTACAATCATTATGGATTGAAAATGTAGCACCTGAAGCTCTGATATGTCTGTGAGCTCCAACAGAAGCCAGCAGCACTGCTTAAAACCTTATTATAAGGTTGTAGGGTTTTGAAAGCCCTTGCTAATAGTGTAACAACTAAAGATACCATTTTCAGCACTATGGCGTCTGTAGTCTAAAACATAACTTTATCCAGTAATGTCTGATTTATGGTTATTTGTATACTGAAAATAGCATTTTAATAAACAAGGAACCATAAATCAACCATTACCAAATAAAGTTATGTTTTAGACTGCAGACTATATAATTCCCGATGAAGTGTTGGTTAAGGAGCTGTGCCCCCTCACAAAATTAGTATTTGTAAGATCTCAAGTCAACATACTACACAAAGATTCCTTTGATATCTAAATGGGCTGGTTGCTCACAAACACATCAATAACATGAACAGTATGGATCTGTTTGTGAATGTAACCACCTCCCTGCTACTCCAACATACAGCTGGAATAAGCTCACCGAGCATAAAAGGCAACCCAGTTTCCAACTAGCACACATGCCCAGCCTAGCCCAACCAATCAGCCACTACGTGAAAAGTTCACTCACCGGCTCTCCATCCTTTCCAGGCAACCCATCTTTTCCAGGGGACCCTGGAGGGCCCGTGGGTCCTGGTTGCCCAGCAACCTGTTCTACCACCGAGCCATCAGGGCGCTTCACAACAGTTCCTGGAGGGCCTGGGGGCCCAGCAGGGCCTGGAGACCCTTTAGCTCCAGGTTCACCTTTCTGTCCTTTGGAACCTGGGTATCCAAAGCCTGCATTTCCCTAGAGGTACAGGGGAAAGAAGTCAAAAGGAAACAAGCCAGGTGTCACTTCTTCTTGAGTATAAAGAAGCAATAGGTAGGCAACAGTTAGATTCCCTTTATTGGTTCTCTTTCTGCACTGTTGCAAACTGCCCAGAGTGGCTCTGTTGCCAGATTGGTGGCACAGTATATGAATCAAATAAATAAATAAATAAATAAATAAATAAATAAATAAATAAATAAATAAATAAATATCCTATGAGAGTATTACTGCTTTCCTCACTTGTACACCACTTGAGAATTAATTACCTATACATTTTTCTTACTCAAATCATTTTCTTCTTTGAAAGTGCTGCTAAGAAAAAGTCAATGAGTAACCTGAGGATGGAGAGGTCTCTGGAAGATTATTCAAATTTAGAGATGGGGATGAATTTTAAAAATAGTGATTCATTTTGATTTGTGACATCTCAAGGCCAACAAATCACCAAAAAAAAAGGAATTTAGTTATTTTCCCTGTTGAATCAATTTGTTAAACTGTGTTGTTGTTTTTAAAGCCCTCTAAAATGGCCTCCAAGGCACCTAAGGAGACCATACAGTATTTCCAGGGATGCTTCCCATGAATCTTCTATACAGGTTTGGTGAAGTCTGGGTTCCTGATGTTTGAGTTATGGACCCCCAAAGAGAGACACCCCAGGAAAGTGCCCTCCAGGACCTAGAGACACTAAATTCGCCAGGAAGCCTCCCACAACTAGCCTCTACAATCAATCCATATCTGGTGAAGTTTGGGTTTCACACATCTACATTATATGCCCACAAAATACCCCCCCCCCAAAAAAGTACTCTTTAGCAACTGGGTTGGGGAAGCCTAACCTTCCTCAAACTTGGAGGGATTATAGAGGAGAGTCAGAGGTGGCTTCTCTGGAAGTCTGGAGTCTCTAGGGAGTTCATAACTCAGACATCAAAAATCCAATCTCCACCAAACATAGGGGTTTGTGTAGGAGAGTTGGGGGATGCTTTCCTCCAAATTTGCTGTCTCTAAATTGCTCTGGAAGTTATTTTATGTCCCAATGAATTAACAAATCAAAATTGGTAAAAAAACAAAACAATTCATATTTGTCGGGGGGGGGGGTTCTTTTAAGATGGCTAAGGATCAATGAATCTTGGTGAATTGGCCAAATTCACCAGAAAACATTATTTTTTTTTCAATTCATCCCCATCTCTAATTAATGCAGTGTTTCCCACAAAAGGCATGATTTATATGGTCAGAAATTCAGGGGCCATGCTGTCATGTTGAGTATTCCTAGTCAGAACCCCAGTCATTCCTATTCAGAACCCCAGTCACCAAGGCCATGTTCCATACTATTCTATCTTTAACCCACATTCAGTATTCCATCTTCTTCTTGAAAGCCAGCAGTCAGTGGCCACCACTCATGCTCTGTTCTTATTGTGCAGCCATTCATTTGTTTGTTTTTTACTTCAAGTGTTTGTTTGAATTTACATAAAGCTGGGGGTTCCTCCAAAGCTTCTGAACATGAATTTGTACTTGAAGAATGAGTTTACTGCTCATTAGAGATAGTTTTTTTTTTCATTTCAGAAGGGGACTGATTCCTAAATGAAACACGCCAGCACAGCTGGCATTCAGAACACATCCCACCCTCCAGAACGAAATCAACCAGTCTTACCTTGCTTTACCTCACGCAGGGCGAAACTCCAACGAGGAAGCAGTATTTGACATGTCATCTTCCCCTGTCCCTAGTGCTGGCCAATCAGAAGCTGTGCATCATCCCACCTCTCTTTCTAATTGGCCAGCACCAGGGAGAAGGAAAGATTATGCGTTGGAGTTTGCTTCCTGGTTGGAATTTTGCCCCGCACAAGGTAAAACAAGGTAAGACAGTGCTTGATTTTGTTCCAGGGGGTGGGACTGCATTCCAAATGCCAGCTGTGCTGGCATGTTTCATTTAAGAACCAATCCCCTTCCAAAACGAAACACCCATCTCTACTGCTCATATATAGAAAGGATGGGAAACATGGTCTGGGGATCCCAGATTCCTGAACACTTCTGGACATCTCCATTCAAAATATTTTTCAGTTCAAAACACGAGTTTCTATTCTAGGTAGCTTCATTATGGAAGCACACAAGTTTGAAGGGCGGCGCTTTTGTGCTGCTTGTTTTTCAGATCTGAAAATGAACATCGGGTCACTCCTGATTTTGGGAAACTAAGGGGGGAGGGCAGTAGAGTTCATCGTGGCTCTTGGGGAGCAAAAATCCACCCCAACTGGTTCAAGTTGCCACTCCCTGATACACAGAATGGCTGCCTTCTGTGCTTCAATCCAGAAAGCCAGCAGAAGACATTATCACAGTACTATGAACCCTCTTTAATGTCAAGCAGTGGAAGAGCCATGCTCACCTTAACACCCAGCTCTCCCTTTTCTCCCTGCAAAGCAAAAGGCAAAGCATTTCAGTATGGTTCAGCTACCATCAGCCTAGGAAAGTGAAGTTTCATCACATTTACTTGGAAACAAATATACCCTGATAACAAGCTACTTTGGAAGCAAAGAAAATGAGCTCAAAAACCATGTTTTAAATCTTAGGTGGGCAACTTGTGCTTATCCAAATGTAGCTGAATAATTCCTATCGGCCCGAGCAGGTGGGACAAAGGAAGCTGTGAGTTATAGTGCAACAAGATGACAAGTTGTTCACATCTGTGTTAAAGGATCTACAGAGAAATGTGTTTATTATGGTCCTAAGGACCCAAGTATCATCTCATAAAGCTCAGTTCTGTCCAACAGCTCACAGAAGCCGTCAGTGTTTAGCTCTTGCTACCTCAACATGGGAAAGTATTACTCTGATTTTCATAAGGAGCCACCCTTATTCCTTGTTTCCACACATGCTTCCTATTATGTTCCAGTATTCAACAGGCCTTATGTCCTTCCCTCAGGAAAGCAACAAGAAAATTGACCTCCCACTCGCAACTGGTGCTTCAGATGCATGGATTTAGGATAAAACCACGTGACTATGATAATACGACCACCTTAAAGAGAATGGGAAGATGTGACAGCAAAGAAATTATTACCCTTCCACATTTTTCAGGGTTACACACTTGTATCACTTTTAAATGTTTTTAATCTCTTGTGTTGGTGTTCCTTCTCCAGCACACACACACACACACACACACACACACACACACACACACACACACACACACTACAACAGATACTGATGAGTTCTCTTATCAAGTGACTGGCTTTTGTCAGCTTCAGTTCACTGGAGAAAGTCACTCTTTTCTTCATGCTGGCATAAACTCTGGAATGTGTCAAGACTCAAGGAGGGAAGTGAAAAGAGGCCATTCTACAAAGATAGTTCAGTGGTGGAAAACAAATGACAGGTAATGCCCCTGTTTAATTCTGCACGGAAGCACAACATTGTCCTCTTTTGGTAAAAACATATAAAGAACTAAATGTCATTTCACCTTTTCACCTTTGGCACCATGTGCTGGCAACACTCCACTAAGTCCAGGGTCTCCTTTAGGGCCACGTTCTCCTTTTTCTCCAGAGTCTCCTTTCTCGCCTTTGACAACAACTATGGTGGAAAAATAAAAATAAATATTTGTTCTTAAAAAACAACACAAAAAGAGGGCATTGTTGCAATAAAGGTAAAAGGTAAAGGTTCCCCCCGCACATGCGTGCTGGTCGAGTCCGACTCTAGGGGCGGTGCTCATCTCCGTATTCAAGCCGGAAGAGCCAGTGTTGTGCAAGTCCATGGCCATGAGGCTGGCATGGCTGCAAGGAAACACTGTTTTTACCTTCCTGCCTTTTACAGCGGTACCTATTTATCTACTTGCATTTTACATGCTTTCGAACTGCTAGGTCGGCAGGAGCTGGGGTGAACAGCGGTAGCTTGCTCCACTGCATGGCACCCGGGATTCGAACCGCCGAGCTGCTAACTTTGAAGTCAACAGTTTTCGCAGCCTTAGTCCACTGAGCCACCACGTCACCAATACAGGTGGATAAAAATCAGATGCTTGGTGTTCAAATTCAACAAAAAACCTTATGTCAGAGGTAACTTCGGAGTCTAAAATCTAGCTGTTACTCTGGACAGCCCCAACCCTGAGGACAATCAAAAAATAGGTTAATGTCTTATTAATGAAGGTGTAGAACACTGAATGACTTACCTGGTGAAAAGTCAAGAGAAGCCCTAGTTAGAAGGACAGATCCCCAGAGACTGAAGTTGACACAACCCACTACAGGTTTTTGTAACAACTAGGGATGGGCACCAAATGAAAAACTAAATGCTGTTTCATCGTTTGTTTAGCTAACGAAACGAAGTGAAACAAAACAAAATGGGGAAGCAGTGTTTCATTATAAACGAAATGAAATGGCGGTTCTTTTGTTTAAAACAAACCAATTCATTTTGCTGTAAAATAGAGACACCAAATTTGGTGTGAACCTTTCTTGGACTCTCCCCTTTAAGCCCTCCAAATTTGCCTGGTGCAGTGCAATTCTGAAACAGCCCAATGTGCCTTGGTGGTCTTAAAGGGAAGAGCTTGAGGAAGCTCCACTGTAATTTCCATGCTGCTAGATGCCTGGGATCAGTATTTTCAAATACTTTTAAATTACAAATGATTTTTGCTATGGGCACCCCCTTTGGATTGAATAACTTGGCCCCCTGTACCCCAAACCTCTCCAAATTGGGGGTGCTTAAAGGGGAGAGTTTGATGAAGCTCCACTGCAATTTCCATGCTGTTAGATTCCTGGGATCAGTATTTTCAAATACTCTTACATTACAAAGGTTCTTTCTGGGGGGGCACCCCCTTTGAAGTTGAATAACTTGGCTCTCTGAACCCCAAATATCTCCAAATTTATATGGATTAAAGGGGAGAGTCAACAGAAAGTACTTGCCAAATTTGGTGCCCTTAGCATCCAGGGAACCCATTTTCTAGAGTAATGAACTGGTTCATTACTGGTTCATTTCATACACTTTAAAAATGTTTCTAACGAAACAAAACAAATCATGGGGGAAACGAAATGAAACAAAACACAAATTTTCCATTTCGTGTTCATCTCTAGTAACAACGTATTTGTTGAAAAGTTGTCAAGCTCATAAAAGTTGGTCTAGTTGATCTAATACTATAGTGTTGCCCCGCCCTTTCACGGTTCATATACTGTGGTCCCAGTACATCGTGGGACCGCAGTATATAAAACAAAGCCCCCTGGGGTAAGGTGGGTGGGTCTGTTTTAGGCCTCCTGTACTTACCCCAGGCCTGCCGCTGCCCCAAATGGACCTCCGACGGGTTTCTGGAGCCTGTCGGGAGACCCCAAAATTGCTTTCCGGCAAACTGGTAAACCAGAAGTCACTTCCAGATCACTGAAAACCATTTCTGAGGCCTTTGACAGGCTTCTGGGGCCTGTCAGAGGCCCTGGAAGTGCTTTCCGGCAAACCGGAAGTGATTTCTGGATTATCGGAAAGCTCTTCTAAGGCCTCCGGCAGGCCCCAGAAGCCTGTCAGAGACCCATTCGGGGCACCACCAGCCCTCAGGTAAGTGTAGGAGGCCCCATATAAGCATAAGCCCCCCAGCCCCACTGACGCAGCATCTGCATATTGTGGATTTTCATTTATTGCAGGTATGGTCGAGTCCCTAACCCCCTCTATAGGCAGGGAGGCTACTGTACCGCAATACAGATATGAGAATTTTTCTTACTCTTACAATACAACTGTCTTTGCTTTCATTAAGAATACACAATATTCGGTTATTTCTCTTTTCCCACTTTTCTGCACCACATTCCAAAGAGAACAGTCAGATCTACAATTGCATGTATTTTTAATTTAATTTTAATTTTTTTTAAAAGAATGTAGTTGGACATCTTGGGGGTGGGGAGGAATAACTCACCTTCTGAAGCAGAGGGCGGCCTCTCTTTTTCTTCAGTAAACTCAGTCTGCAAAAGGAGTTTCTCTTCTGGTTGTGTGGGCTTTTTGGCAATGGGAGGAGAAGTGACAGGTGGAGGCCGCGGCAGACTTGAGATCACTGGAGTCACCTGGTTGGGGCAAGATTGTGGAGAGAACTTTGGCTTATACTGTGAGTCGCAATCCAGAGCATGTTCTGTTGCCCCAATGAATTCTTGGGTTAGAACCAGAAGACTTGGTCACATTTTACCCCAGTGGCAGGTGACACATTTTTCCTTGTGTGGCATCAGGTAATGGCCTGGAGGGATACCTGCCAGTGAGCTGGGTGGTGGGAAGTGATGGGGTTGAGGCACCCCCTTCCCCATGTCCCTTTCATATATGTATAATGGCACACCAACTTATGCATGCATGCACATGTGCAAACATACGTTACACACTTCTTTCTACATTATCTCACCCCACCCCACCCTACACAGTTTATTAGCACTGAAGAAGGCATTGGTCAGTGACTTAAGAGTGAATCAGCAGGGTCCCAAAGAAAGAGAACCTGTGATGGATGAATAACAAAGACATCATTCATTTCAGTGGGATTGTGTGAGATTAGCTCAGTCTTGGTCCAGCCTTTTCATCTAACAATAACTAAGTACTGTATTTCATAGTTCACCCTATAATATTAAGGCATCTACTCCATTGTATATTCTTTAAACTCTGCCTCATTTTAAAGAATCTGGATGTTCAGAATTGTAATGTCTGTTGCCAACTAGAAGCAAACAATGTATCTTTTTATCTGCCCATACAGACGTGCTTATATATTGAGTGTGTGTGCATGCATATGTGTGTGCATGTGTATACAAAATCATACACCCTTAAAATCCTTCCCCCAGTTGCTTATTTCATACACCTGAAACTGACAAACTAAACTATTTGTGAAATGTAGACAAAGCCTTTCCTAAAATATTTTCTCTCTCAAATTGAATAAAAAAGTCTTTAAAGGCCTCATTCAAAACAAAATACTTAAAGATTAAAGATTTTTAAAAATACTATTTGTGATACAGTATAGCTACTAACCCAATTCAGAGAAAACAACAAACCAGGGCTGATTGTTACTTGCCCAACCAGTCTATAAAACCCAAGTTCATACACAAGGAAAGAAGACAATAATGTCCAAGGGACTCCTTGTCCACTCCAAATTCTGCAATTAGTGGTCTTTGGGGAGAAAGGCGGCATAAAAATAAAGTTATTATTAAAGTTATTATTATTAAGCCAGAATATCCATGAGTTTACTAACTCAACTTGTTAACTAAGTGGTTTTGGGGGCAGGGAATGATCAAACAGTTTGTTGCTAACCAGGAACTGAAGAATTTAATATCCTTCATCAGATATACCTGATCACAATACTCTTTTTATAAGACTATAAGTCTTGGAAGATGCTGCTGGAAAAGTCCTGCCATGATTTCAATGCTCATGGTAAATGTCCACATTGAACATTATACTGTATTTAAATATTTAAATATATAGTTTATTTATCAATGATTGCAGAAATAAATCTATTAGGAGCTGGGAGAATCACAACTTTATAAAGATTGCAGAGTGGCCTCAAGACTTTGGGGTCTACGAGATCAACATTAAAAAAATCCTAGAAAGAATTACTCATGTGCTGGCAAGCGAATTCTGACATATGATGAACCTTTTCAGTGGTTTCCAGGTAGAAAAAGACTTAGAAGTGGTTTACCATTCCCTTCGTTTGGGGGAACCCTGAGATAGTGGACCTTGCCAGATCCACATCCTAGGTTTCAAAATAGCAACAACTTGTGCCTTTTTCCAAATGTTTGGAATCCTGAGAAAGTCAAGAAAATCATAAAATTATTAAATCAATAACTGCTACTGTACCAAAATGTTTTGTCTCTTCTACAGACCTGCTGTATTAACATTCCCAGTTACCCAAGGGCCAAAGGCAGAACACATATCTATACAAAAGTAAGCTCGGTGACACCTTTATTGGTCACTACTAAAACAAAAACGTAAGCTAAGCTTCCAATAGCAACTTGCTATCTTTATCAAAGCCATTGTACCAAAAATGCAGTCTTGATAGAGGATATCTATCAGGCGCAGAGAATCTTTTTGGTGAGATGGAATACACCAGATGATGTTATCATGTAAGCTTATCTTACATTTTTTGTTTTAGTAGTGACCAATAAAGGTATCACCTAGGCTCTTTTCACACGACCCCTAAGATCCGCTGGCCACTTAAATTCGGACCAGAGATCTTGGGGGTTCGTTCCTCTTCCTGCGTCCCCACCCCTCCGCACTTCCTTGATCCTGTCTGCGTGAGGGGAGGGAGAAAAAAGGGAACAAAAGAATGCAGGCTCACCTCCGTTTGCCGGTCCAAGCCTCCACAAGCCCCGTCGTCGTCCTTCCTTCTCTTAAAGGGGCGGGAGGCAAAAAACAACAACAAACAGAAGCGAGGAGAGCCGGGCACTCACTCCTTTACAAGCAGATCTGGGATTTTTCACCCTCCAAGAGCAGGTACCTGAAAAGTGCACTGGGACGTGCTTAGGTGGGTGTGGCCGCACTTAATTTTCTGTAAACTCCGGAGCTGGTGGGGAAACAATTTTAAGCTCCAGAGCTGGGAGCCATTTGCGGCAGAGTTTAGGGGTCGTGTACAAATACCCCTAGCCTACTTTTGGATTTGTTTTTCTGGTCACATGGCTCAACCCATTTTTTTTAACATATCTATACAAGTAGCATTACGTTGAATGGTTTAGTAATGGCCCAGGTGCCTGCCCCCCCCCCAAGACATTATAATCTTCTGTGACAATGTTCAAAACTACCATTTTAACAAGAAACTGACAGGCTATCTGATTTGCTGAAATAATTTTAGTAAAACCTTTAGCTGGGCCATTGTCAAGTTACTTTAATCATCTCCAGGAGTTTTGACTGCTTCTGACATCTTTATTTCTGCCATGAACTTTATCCAATTATCTCTTTTAGCTTCTGAGACGAAAGAAATAACTGCTGCCGAGCCAAAATGGTATCTTGGCCAAAGAGATGTTGTTCAAATAGTATTGCTTCTCCATTGTTATCGTTAACTTGTGTATTCCTAGGCATTGCTATTGAAGTCTCCAGTTATAACATGTATTTTTGCTTATGAAATTTGTTCAAAGTTTTAAAGGAAAAAAATCCCTTAGATAACTTATAAATCAAAGATAATATGCAATTATCCACTGCTTTTATCTCTACAGGTATATCATCCTTTTTTGCAGTGATGGTAAATAATATTTGGAGTTCAGCCTTGATCTGTAGAATGCTTTCATACTGTCTATGAGGTCTCTCAGCTGCAAGTCTCATGCTGGATATTTTGGGAATCACTGGTGTCTGTATGTGCTTCTTAAACACAAGATATATCGGAATCCTGTACTGGCAGAGCTGATGCAGCAGCTCTTTATGTGCTGACAAGCCCTCTGTATTAAAAGAAATAATAGTCAGCTTCATCCTTGACAGGATCCCTTTTGTTATCAATGGCCCCTTGCAGGCCACTGTCACAGTCACTCATCCACGGGGGTTTCTACAACCTCATGTTGGTGCTTCCAGAATGAAGAACTGAGATAAAAGGTGCTATCATTGCTCACTGCGCAGAGATATCCAAATATGTTCACACTGTTGTAATGAAGGCTTGGTGCTTTAGATAGACTGAGTACACATTTTAATTTTTCTCCCACAGATATCTATGTGTTCTGCACAAAATATCAACACCTTAATTTCAAGGTTTCCTGGAATTTTACATTTCTGAACATACAGAACACAGGACCATGGGTTACTATTGCATTGCACCATTAGCCACTGGGTGGCATGAGTATTCCATGTTCAAATTCAAGTGGGGGGAAATGAAAACCCGTTGCTTTTCCTTCAGTGTCTCTAAACCAAACTCAACTTCAGAAATATTTGTATTTTTATTGCTTGTACAATTCATGTTAAGCCAGAATAAAGAGTAAAAGTGATATACGTTATCTAGAGGGACTCTTTTCTGTTAGGAAATTGCATTCTTCAGTCTTCTTATTCTATCTAGTATTCCTTCATGTTTTCACAAAACACTTGAAGAGTAACGTTCACCACTCCTGCATTAACTCTTAGGATCATACACAGGGAAGCCCATTTTCTAATATCTAGTCAGTCCAGAAATTTACCTTTTTGGTAACACATCTGCATTAGCCTGTTAAAAAATCTGTTCTAGATAACTATCTCCACAGTATGTGTTGTCAACAAGTGAAATCATGTTACATAGTTCCACATGTTAAACAGAGATGGCATGATCATCAGTAGCAAACCACCACTGATTTAAGGTAAATTGCCATAGGTTAAAGGACATATGAAGTGGCATCACAACTTGTACACCATGTGACACATCCATGGGCACTCCAAAATCCTCAACAGAAGCCTTTAATTGACAACAATACGCCACCGCTGCTGACATTTTCACCATTGTGCATGCAGAGCTGCATAACACGATTTCAACCAATGTGTTGCAAGAAATGACACATTAATGTGACATCCTATAGTCTGGGAAACAACTACGAGAACCTTTACAGAGAGCTATGAAATAGCGCATCTGTTATATACAAATACAAAACAGGGTCTGTTGCTTCTAGCATGCAGAGCAAACAAAATTAATTCTCTCTCTCTCTCTCTCTCTCTCTCTCTCTCTGTGTGTGTGTGTGTGTGTAAGTTGCTGCCCAGCATCACAAAGCCAGGAAGGGACAGTGAGAGGACTGCATTGCTTTAAATATAACCTATTTATGTGAAAAAAAATGGCAAGCAGGAAATTCACAGATCACATAAATAGTGTAAAAATACCAGGTGCTGTAGGCGCCTGGAGTAGGAACTGGAAAACCACTCCAGTATTCCTGCCAAGAAAACCCCATGGACATGGAGTCACAAAGAGTCGGTCACAACAATAACGACACAACACACACACACAAAATAGCCAAATACATATGCCTTAACATTGAATAGAAAAAATATATATCAGTAAATGACTTTAAGGGACCCTTAGCTGTTGAAGCTAAGGGTGATAAGCTGTCGCAGTCTCATTACAAGTGGCAGTGTTTATTTGCTCAAGAGAAAGAAGACAATTCATTACAAAGTGGCCTTCCTTTCCAGAAAAGTAGTAGGAATAGGGTCAGTTAAGGCAGTAGGTGTCTCACCCCTCCCCCTAAATTTAGTTTTTCTTGCCTGTAATCCCCAAACAGGGCGTCAAAAATGCATTTTTCTTCAGTGCTCATTTTAACCTGGGGGGAAAATATTTCAAAAATATTTGTTCCCTATTTGACTCAAGACATAGCAAGACATCTTGGGGACATGCGGGGGAGGACAGAGATGTCATTAGCTCAGAAGGGGGAGAGATTTTCAGGACCTCCTTTTTGAAGGACTGAAAAAAATGTTCAGAATTCCACACATCTTCTCCCGATCTTGTTATCCAGCCTCTACCCAGCCAACCTACTTACTTGCCCGATGGCTGGATTGGCTATTGAAAGAGGGAAAAACAGAACCAAAAGAGCAGTGGACCTAACCATGACAAATAACAGAGATGAGATCTAGGAAGCCAAACACAGAAGACATTTGAAGACCCTTAATGGAGTCTGCAATGTCATGAATCACCACTAAATAAGCATGCCAGGCATGACTAGCCATTGCCAAAAGAAAAGGGAAAGAAAAAAAACATCAGCAAGCCTCCAGTAATAGGAAATGAGGAGTCCAGCTTGACCAGCTGCCCCCAAGCCTCATTGCCCTGGATCAAGTTCACATCCTCAATGCTGCAAATGGCTAAGCTTGGACACATTGTTTGGATTAGTGCCGAGGGCAACTTTCCAGACTGCCTTGCACATCTGTTGGGAAAAAGGATATTAAGCAAATCTTCAGACTCTTTCTTATGCTTGGACTCTGTCTTTGAGTGACCCAAACTTATGTTCGAAACCATGGCTTTCATATACATAAATGCCAGTAGCATGCAATAAATATATGGAAAGTAAACAACACGCCCCTGGTACGCCATCTGTAGTGCTACTTGAAAACCAGTGAGCTACCCTAACCATCCATAGCCTCTGTAAAGAACAGTAATGTATATGCCCATATACAGTTGAAGAAAGTTACCAAAAACCTGACCCACTTTTTAAATGGAGCCTTATTTCAAGAGCTGTCTGATGCCGACTGATCTGTTTTCAGTACAGACCACCAATTCATTTCTAAGCAGAATTTAGAATGCTGATTATGCAAAGACCAGAGAGTTGCCAGGAACTACTGAAGACGGGAAAGTCACATTAATTATATAGTGAAAAATACAAGCTCACAAGATTCTACACGCTCAGAGAATGGACCAGACATAATATATCACACAGAAACTCCCTAATGGAAGCCCCACACTTGAATTTGCAAGAGCTGGAAAGGGTTGTTGAGGACATGACATTCTTTCATTCTTAACAGATGCCGTAAGTCAGGGGCAATGTGGCAGCATGTAACAAGCAGAAGGAGAAGCAACCTCATGCTTCACTGCTCAAAGGACAGGGAATATTTGTTTATTCAAGGCTAAAGATTCCTTACAACGTTTATGATTCTCCTGCTCAACAATGTATGTTAGAACTTTGTGGAGCAGCGGTTAAACCCCTGTACTGCAGCCATAACGGTGCTCACAAACACGTAGCAGGCTCAAGGTTCATTCAGCCTTCCATCCTTCAGAGGATGGTAAAATGAGTACCCAGATTGCTTTAGGGGGAGGGATGTGTAGCCTGCATAATTACCTATAAACCTTCCAGAGAGTTCCTTAAGTGCTATGGGGCGATATAGAAGCAGCAAAGTTTGCTTTTTGCTTTGATACAGGTATGTTTTAGAGTCAGTGAGGAATCCAGATAAGCATTCTGCTTGTGCTAAATCAGCGCAACACCAGCAGAGGAAAAGAAGGGCTGCCTGACATTATGTTGAGTCGCTTTCTCCATGAATACACGTATCCTGGAGAATGAATGACCCAAATGACTTTCACAAGCACAGCTAAAGCTGGGGTGGAAAATGTGTGAAGACCAACATCCACTTTCTGCTCTTCAAATCTCCTGTGCCCCTCCTAGAAAAACTAGAAAAGAAGGGCTCTTCTTCTGGCTCTTAGGAGGGGAAAGGACACACACTATTATATTTGCAAAGCGTAGATTTTTTTAAAAAAAATCAAAAATAACGCCTGCAACACCCACACTTTCCTAGAAATTATTCACGCTCCCCAGAAGCTTCTGTACCTATAATCCACCACCACCCCTCCGCATGTGAGGTGCAAGGGGCACACAAAAATAGTCTTATGGGTGTCTTCAATCTGTTACCCATAATTATTTCCCCTGCACTAAGGAAATGCTTTTTAAAATTGTCATGGGGCATTTCTGAAGGTTGCTACCATCATAGAAAATCAAAGAAAACCATGGTAATTTAACATGTAATTTCCAATCCATGTAGCATTTACATTCAATTTGTAAATTGAGGAAGGGCTTTAAAAAATTCAGTTTTGCCATAGTGCTAGAATTCACTGGGGAAATTGCTGATCTCTCTGTCGATTAAAAAAGAGGTTACCTTAATTGTATTGGCAATTTACATACAAGTAAGGGAAGTTGTTTGCATTGCAGCATGGAATTGTCACTAATCAAGGAGTTCTAGTCGACCTCCAGCTTGTACATTTATGGACACTACTAGAACCCAACCAGCATCTCGTTAATTAGCAATTGATCATTGCATCTTAATGTGATTTCACTTGCATGCAGAGAAGTTGCCTGCAAGATGCTGGCCACTGCTTTTACTTTTCAACCACAAAACAAAACCATTCTATTTTATGTTTTCTATACCACTTTTCAGAGTAATAAGGGCTTATTATTGTTGTCATTGTTTTTTGCCTTGACCCCTCTTTCAGCAAGTCTATGCTTGTGAGAAAGGCAGCAGAAGTAGATCCTACAACTTAGCAATACAGTTGTCCTATGTATTCAGACCACCCATCTGTCACAAGTAGAGGAAAAGAAATCAACCACGATTGTGATGATGATAACGATGATGGCATTGATGATGATGGGCAAGATTATGACAGTAATAGGAAAGCAGACATGAACCAGACCTATCCATGATGGTGATTCACAGCAAGTGTTTCCAAAGGTACATTTCCATAACTAGAAAACACAAACAGCATAAAGGAAATGACTTTGCACTCACCTTTTCCGTTTCTGATGGCTGTAGCTTTTCTGCTGCTCCACTTCCACCATCTCCAGACATCTAAGTTTAAACAAAATGAAAAAAGATGAATAAGCAGTACCTTAGGGCAGCAGGTTAACAAAAGCCAGCTGTGTTAACATGATGCATATATTTCATAAAATTATCTCTTTCCTTGAGGAACACAATGCAAACATAAGTTGGCCTATGTCCATACCAACAGAGATTTGCCTGCTGGCCATATGTGTATTCATATTTTTGACCCAGGGTCATTTTAAAGAGAAAATGAGCAGAAAACATGGTCCTGCTGAGCCTTTCATAGGGGGTTCCACACTTAGAGGGACGTGGTCACATCAGCGCTTGGCACGGCTGCTTTTTTGCTGACTCTTTCCCTTCAGAATCCCACTGACTTCAGCTCCATGAACCTCACTGAAAATATCATTCTGCTGATGGCAGGAGTGTCCTTTTGTCACAATAGCATGAAAGTTTGGACTAGACGAGTAACGAAAGAGCAGTTGAGAGGGCAGAGCAAGAATGGAAAGTGGCAAGATCCAGGTTGGGGGCTAGAACCAAGGTCATGAGCTAAAAGCAAAGAGGAAGGACAGTCTTCTCACAACAGCAGCCAGGGTGGCAGCAAGGAGAGCAAGGTGCTCACATGGTGCAGGTCTTCTCCTTGCTGTTGTTGCTGATACTCTCCTTCAGCAGGGGAAGAGGAAGAAAAAGGCACTGTCTAGGAAGACTCAATGCCCCGGACAAAGATTAAGCTGCATATTATTCAAGTGTTCTGCTTATATACCGCCCCATACAACTTCAAGTAGTCTCTGGGCAGTTTACAGTTTAATTACAGTATGCAGGCTACACATTGGATTATGAACCATTGCTGCAGAGAAATGTGACAGATCTGGGACTGACTACTGCACATACAGTGATTCCCCACCCGTTCACGGTTCATATACTGCGGTCCCACTATATTGCAGGACTGCAGTATATGAAAAAGGCCCCCTGGGATAAAGAGGGAAGGCCTGTTTCAGGCCTCCCGTATTTACCCCAGGACTGGTGCTGCCCCGAACGGGCCTGTGAGGGCTTTCCCAGGCCTTCCCTGTTAACCGGCTTCCCTGTTAACCGGAAGTCACTCCTGGTTCACAGAAAGTCATTTCTGAGGCCTCCGAGAGCTTTTCTAGGCCTGTCAGACCCTCAGAAATGATTTTCGGCAATCCGGAAGTCACTTCCAGTTCACAGGAAGGCCCTTTTTGGGGCCTCCAGAAGGCCTGGGAAGGCCCTCGCAGGCCTGTTCGGGGCAGTGCCAGACTGGGGGTTACAAGGGCCCCCAGCTAGGCCCCCCAGGGCCAACCTGACCTGCATCCACATATCACGGATTTTCAATTATTGCGGGTCGGGTTGGGTCCCTAACCCCTGCAATAGGCAGGGGGTCACGGTACTAGTTTGGAGGCACTGATAACTGGGACCTGGCAGAGGCTTCTTTAAATAGTAATACTGAGCTTCAACTTTAAGTAATTCTCCCAATACCAGATACAGTGGCCACTGCTTCACTGCTATAAATGAAGGCAGACATCAACAAAAAGGAGGGTATAAACTAAAGGTACTGCAAGGTATGCCATTTGCCTTCTGCAGATATAGAATGTTGTCCAAGATGTGAAAAGATGGGATTCCTTGCCTCACTGGGTAATTTTCAAACTGTAAATCAGTGACACACTTTATAGCTAAGTAACTGAATTCCGCAACAAGCCCCTAGAGAAGAAGCAGTTCACCCTCTACAACAAGCTAGTCATTGTAATGGCAAATATTTATATAACTGCTGACTGAAAGCCTGTACGCTTTGGTCAAATGTTTTTGTTTCACTAAAAACAAAACATCAGCAAACAATGTTGCAATTCTAACAAAGAACTCTGCCAGAGTTTTTGGAGGGCTGCTGCACCATAGATTAGATAAATTCAAGCCTAACAAACTATTGGTCTCATTCCCTATATGGAAGAAACATATAGGTCTCTGGTTTTGGAGTCTAATCTGGTCTGTGTAGGTTCCTCAATCACTGAAGCCTTGTTCCTTAGGGAGGATCAATGGCTAAAGCTGAAGAACTTCATGGTTAAGGAAGCAGCTTTGCTTTCTCGTACTTGCACAAAACTAGTTAAACACAAAGGAAGTCTTGGTGCTCAAAAAACCACAAAAGGTAGAACCACTTACCATGTCAGAGTCATCTTCCTCTTCCTCACACTGGGTATTAGCTGCCCGGGGATCTCCTTTCACTTTCAGTTCTGCAATTACACCCTGCAGACACAAGAAACACAAGCATGATTAAACTTTCTTGGAGAGCAACCTTGCTGTTCAGAGAGCAGTACAGCCTCCGGGACTGCACCCTAATGGTTGTTTATATTTTTCATTGGAATGTTCAGTTGAGACTCCTTTCTGATCAAGTTCACTCCTAAGCTCCCTGGGAAGAGTTGCACTACACCAAACCTTCCGGGCAACCGCAGCAGCAGCCCCATCACACTTAATTAAGAAAAAGAGTTCAATGATATTCGGCTATAGCCCACAGATAACATGTCTTCATTAATCAAATCTTTGGTATTCACTGAGAAAACATTTAAACAGGAAGACAAAACCTGCGCAGGTGAAAGAAGAGGATGTGATGTCTATTGTGCTCTGGGGTAAGGAGTGTTCTAGTTCAAAATGGTTGTCCTGTTCGTCCAGCTCTCTCTTAGCGCATTCCCTTCAACAAGACATACACTTTTAGATTGGAGCTACAGCACTTCAAAATATGCTACAAATAGGTGCTAATCATGTTCTCCGTCTTGAAGAAAAATGTGGACAGGATCACTGAGACAATATTGACAATAGGTCACAGATAAAGCGAAATACAACTACCACATTAGTTCACACACACATCAATACTGCAACCGTACCTACTATCAGAATTTTAAATTTTACACATCCATATTTGCAGTGCAATATGAATGAATAAAAAGATGCTCACAGTAACCATGCAGTATTTTCATGCTAAAATGTTCACACCATCCTTCAGGACACATCATATGGTGTTTTGAGAAATGCATTGATTTGCCTGTGGGTATGGGCCATCGCATGCATTTATATTCCTGCTCATAACTTCGGATGGGGCAACAAATCACTTTGTTCCTTTATAATCTGATTTGCAACAGTTTATAATACTTATAACATCTGTGTTTGACAGCATGTACATGAAAGTTTTCCTACACGTTGTGACAGACTTTACAGGGTGGGGCTTTTACTCTGAGTTAAGAACTTGGAAGCTGAAATGCACAGCATGACAATCGGACAACAAGCTTGCCCTTGTGACTGATATTGTCTGGAATCACTGATATTGTCTGCCAACCAAGTCTTTTTGGAGAGTTACTGACAACAATTGCAGAGAATGACTTGGTATCCTTTTAATATTAAAATCCCACCCTTTCAAATGGCTCTGCAGCAGGAACTTACTGGTTTCCATCCCACTCAGACAGCATGTAAGGAACAGAAATCACCTTCAATCAACCTCTTTCTTCTCAGCTTACAAAAGGCAACCACCATCCCCTTATTTCCAGGAAAAGGTCTTGTCTTGTATCTCAGAGTATACTTCCCTCACAAATGACTGTATGCACTCATATTCTCCTGGTCATTGGGGTGGGGGGAGGAATTACCAGTAACCTCCCATGTCAAATATCAACCTTTCTTACTGCACTCATTTCTCAAGATGCTTTCAAGTTGGTACAGTAGTGATTTAGGGAAACCTCAAAATCTTAACCTTCGCTCTGTTAACAAATGGTAAAAGATGCAAGTTGAAGCTTCTAGTACACTTCTAGTGTACTTTAACCACTGGTTTTGTCACAGTTACAAGGCAACACCATGCATTCCTCCATTTCTGTCTGCTAAGTAACAACTGTCTGAACGAGGCCTATGTGAAAGTTTTCTAGCTAAAGAAATTACTAGAACCCCAGACATCTCCTCCATCAGGTCATTATATAATCTCTGTAATGGATCGGGGGTGGGGGGGGTGTAGAAAGTCGAATACAGTAGTTCTATGTCCTTCCTAATGAATGGGCAATAGGTTAAGCAACAGCCCTGCATGCTTTGTCTGCCACTTCCAATGCCAATCATGCCATTTAAAGGAAAGATGCTTTTGATCACTTGCAAGTCAACACAGTATCAGGCAATTGTAAGTGTAATAACCTCAAAGTACAGTACTGCAATGCTTTAATCTGTACCCAGGACAACTCAACTGAATCCACAGCTACTGGATATAATTGGCAAATCCATTGGAGAGGCTTCTCACAATGGGATTTCCATTGATAAATACAGTGAGTCTGGAGCACAAATTAGACAAGAATTGTAAAGCTATGCCTGTGCTAAAAGATTTTAAACTTTAAGAAGACCACCATCCCTTTCTCTTCACGTTCAATGTGCCTTTCTAACATACCACTAAAAGCCATTCACTGCACCCTGCCACATCTCTGCCCTTCCTATTCCCCCCCCCCAATGCATGTCCAAACTCCTGCCAGGTGGAAGTCACAGTTTGTGTGCCATTAGATCTTGATGTGGAAGGCTGCCAGGCCCATATGTTCCAGAGCTGGATTTAAATATATCACAGCAAGCACAGGGCACGGCATATCACCTCATGCTTTTAGGACAGGAGATGGGAAATAGGAGACAGGCAGAAACAGGCCAGAGGACTACATGTATCTACCTGACCAAAAGTGGGAGTGCAGTCAAAGAAAGACCTCAAGGTGTTCCATGTACAGTGGTACCCCAACTTAAGAGCAGCTCGACTTAAGAGCGGAAAACTGTTGGCATTTTAACTGGCACCTTACAAATTTTAGATATGGTCTGCTTGACTTACATTTTTTTCCATTTTTTGATTTGTTGATTTATTCAATTTTTTAGATAGGTACCGTGACTTAAGAGTAGCGGGACTTAAGAGCATGCATTTGGAACGGATTAAATTCGTAAATCGAGGTACCACTGTACTTAAGGTGAAAGCTGGAAAACTGACCAAACTAACAGATAGACATTTCTTGAGACCATTTTAACCACTGACTCCCACAAATACTTGTGCAGAGGGGGAAGAGAACATGGAAGGTGCTGGCACACAAAAGGGGCAGTGCCTACTTTAAGGCAAAGGACCCACTTTAAGTTTGACATTTCAGGTGGGAACATTTTTTGCAAGCCCCCACCCCCTTGCTTTTTTTCTGATGGGCTGTTCGCTGCTTGATCTCAAGCTTTGGGAATTAAAAATGAGCACACCCCAACACCACCCCAGGTAGGCTGTCCTT
The DNA here is from genome assembly GCA_023846285.1 of Phrynocephalus versicolor. Lineage (NCBI taxonomy): Eukaryota > Metazoa > Chordata > Lepidosauria > Squamata > Agamidae > Phrynocephalus > Phrynocephalus versicolor. The sequence continues at coordinate 79,886,955 of JAHTLZ010000016.1, forward strand.
CAGGCAATCCGTTGTATGCCCGAAATGCAGATAGAGACAGGCGACACAACTGCCTTTGTATCCAGTATTTCTCCAATAGTATTCTGGCCTCGGAGAACATTTTATAGTAGGGAGTTTAGACAAACTAGTTCTTCCACACTTTGCTTAATTCATCAAAAGGAAAAGTACATTTAAATGCATGTCTAAACCTTTATCTGTATACATATAAACAGTTTAGCCTGTGTGTATGTATTTGCTTTTTGTCAGGATTTGCCATTGCTTTCTGTACTAAATCTCTGACCTCAAGTAGCAAACGATGTTCAATCTACATTAATTTATTTTTCTACCATCAACAAAGGAAAACATTATATGTTTATTAAAATGTTTGAACTACAGCATTCTCTAAGCAATCTCTTCTCCATTAGCCGGGGACTGTTTAATCATCCAGGATCATCCCTGATAATCCACACTTCCTTAGCATTTATTTATCCTTAACAATTACTGTACGCTTGTCAGGCACAATGTGTTCTTTCCTAAAAGGCCAAATAACAAGTCAAAGCAAAACTTACAATGCAATTGGCCAATTTTTTTTAAAGGAGACAGAAAATCTGACACTGTCTGCCATCTTACCACTTTTAGTATTCCTAGCTGGGAGGCCAGTGTTTTTCTTTTTATTCAACTTAATCTTTATGCAAGTCACCTAGGACAGCAAACAAAATTACTAGAGTTTCATTGGTGGCATTAGAAATCCTGTCAGGAGAAAAGAAGATTTGGTATCTGCGGTAAAACCTGTTTCATCTTTTTTTGACCTGGGATTTTCTCTATCAGACCTTGCTGCCATCACCTAGTATTTATTATATCTGTACTGCAATTGTTACTTAATCAGTAATTATTCAAACATTTTTATGACTTTAAATCAGAACTGACTGGGAAAATACAAATTACTCATTTAAAAATCCACAAACAACCTAAAAGTGGGATAACAAAACTACTGCCTTGGAAGATATTTCCTATAGAACAGTAATGGTGAACCTTTTAGAGACCAAGTGCCCAAACTGCAATTCAAAATCCACTTATTTTTGGACAAATTGCAATACAGCAATTTAACCTGAATACAGTGGTACCCCAGGTTACAAATGCTTCGGGTGCTACCCTTTGGGAAAGTGATGCAGGCTCTTGAATTTCCTGTGACGACAGCACCCTCGTTGTGGCTGAGGGAAATTCAAAAACCTGCTCCCCGATCCTCGATTTCCCAAAGAGTGCTATCCTTCAGGAAAGTGAGGATCGAAGAGCAGGGGTTCTATCCTTTGGGAAAGCGAGGATCGAACAGCAGGCTTTTGAATTTCCTGCGGCCACAGCACTCTCATTGTGGCCGCAGAAAATTCAAAAACCTGCTCTTCAATCCTTGCTTTCCTAAAGAGTAGCACCCCATCGGCCTAACTGCCCTGCCCCATCAGGAAAACCAGGGGGAAGTGATGGTGGCTTGTGGGCTTCTTCATAGCCCCAGTTTACTCTCCAGCCACACCAATCTAAGCATCCCAAAAGAGGCATGGATGGACAGTAAACTGGGGCTATGAAGGAGCCCACAAACTGCCGCCTCCCCTTTGCCCGGCTGTCTGCACAGAGCCATTTCAATGGTCTCAAACGGCTCTGTGAAGAGAGTCAGGCGAAGGGGAAGCAGTGGTTTTTGGGCTGCTTCATATCCCCCATTTACTCTCCAGCCACGCCGCTTTTGGGATGACCAGAGCAACGTGGGTGGAGAGTAACCTGGGGCTACGAAGGAGCCCACAAGGAGCCCACAATGGCGTGCTCCCAACGGAGGGGCAAGTGTTGTGGCTGTGAGGGGGTGATGTTGCGTTCCCACAGAAAGGGCTGTACATGCCACCTTTGGCACCCGTGCCATAGATTCACCAACTGCTAAGGACCCTCACATGATACATATTCTACATACCTATTGTTGTACTTAGAAGTAGGACAAGAATCTTGGCTCCTGAATTCTTCCAACATGCTTTCAATCCAGAGAGAACTAAATGGTTGTCTTAAAGACGCTGAGGTAGTATTTATTTATTATTTGATTTATTTGATAGATTTATATAGCATGCCATCTGGCCAAAGGTCACTCTGGGCAGTTTACAAAAGGTTGTTTAGATACTCTCCAGTCACACGCAACTTATAGTGGCCCTAAAATAGATGAGAGGTACTTCTATTTTTTATTCACCTTCACCTTCATTTGCTACATGTCCACAAGGGAAAAATCTGGCATGGGAACTGCAGTACCATGCAAAGTTATTTCCCAAGCAGCACCTAACCAGACAAGAGTGTCTAAGATAATTTTTTCCCAAAACAAAAACTACAGCTTTCAGAACGTAGACACTGTATGGGTAAACATCCCTCATTCAGGGAAAATGGGAGAAGGAAATTGTATATTCTGCAAACTCTTGCTTTACATCAGATCCATGTTATTTTGACTATCATCTAACAGATGCTTCAAGAGAGAGACATCAATGGGCTCAACCAAAGAGTGAAAAAAGTAACTGCCCTCTAGTAAACCTAATACAGAAAGACTGTATTAGCAGACAGACCAGAGTTTTTACTCTCCATCATGATCCAGTTGCAAGGCATGGATGGCTCTAATCTTCTTCTTGACCTACAGTCAAGAGCACTTTCATACCCATTATGTGGAATGTTTTCTATATCCAGAGCCAGATTTAAAAACTCATGGGCAGAATTCTCAGGACACTATAAAGACTTGGGCTCCAGTCAGCCTGTTTCGCTGATGGTGCAAAATAAATGTTTCCTCCTAATTCTGTTACTTTAATCAGACTGGAAACATTACATATTTCAAAACCATCTTTGCTGGCCTTTCCACCCTGTTGCGCTTTCCATCATCTGCATTAGTTCATGCTAACTTGTGAAGTAGTTCAGTCATCTAACAAGTGTGTTTAGAATTTCCTCTGTTTTTATTTGGGATAGCACAAACAACATCTGGATTTTTTGCTAAATAGGGCAGGAAAGCCTTCTCACAAGGAAGCAGCCTTCCAAAGATGTTACTGACCTATTTTGAAATCAATTCTTTGACCTTTCTTGGCTAGAGATACACCATGCTTTGTCTGCAGAAAACCGCTTCAGAGAATGTGCACCTCCTTCCACCCAGCCCTCCAAAAAAAGGAAGAATGCAGCAATGGATTTGATCTCAGTAGGGAGGCCCAGCATAAATTAGAGGGGTCACTAGACTGACAAATTAACCCAATGTCTGGAAATGAACTCATGATGAAAAATGTTAATTACTTTCACTCCAGATGATACAGTGGAATGACTACAGTATTTAGATTCATTTTAAAAGCTTCTTAAAATGTTAAAGAAATAATAACCCCATTCTTCAAGAACAAAAAAGATTCATCTATACTGTATTTGGAATAGCGAACTAGCAGCCAGTCAGTTAATGTAATGGTAAATGGCAGTCACTTGCGGATAATGTCCACCAATTCTACACAATTGTGATAATTTAATTGGGGGGGGGGTGGAATCCAAATATTCTCAAGTACACTTAGACATATATACAATACATGTAACACAGAGAGCAAAGGAAAGAAGGAAACCATGTTTTTAACCTCTACTCATACCAGATAACCTTTATTTAATAGCAGAAAGGATTAGAAGACCTCTCCTATGACAGTGCTATTGGAGGCTGTTCACAAAAACAATAACAGAGGCTCAAATGGAATGCATACCCAAAAGGAAAAAAGGGCACTGCCAGGTACAAGAGGACTCCAATGTGGTTTACAGGAGCAGTTTGGGAAGTGATCAAAAGCAAGGAAAGCTCATTTAGAAGATGGAAGGCTTGTCCAAACAAGGACAACAGGCAGAAACATAAATTTTGGCAGAACAAATGCAAGGCAACAATCAGGAAAGCAAAGCAAGACTTTGAGAAGCGTATAGCTAAAAACACTCAAGGTAATAACAAGGAGTTCTTTAAGTACATTAGAAGTAAGAACCCAACTAGGAAGGCCATTGGACCATTAGATGACAATGGGAGGCAAGGGATTATTAAAGAGGAAACAGAGGTTGCAGAGAGACTCAGTGAGTTCTTTGCTTCAGTATTCACTGAAGACGACAGAGGCCACATGCCCCAAAAAGAGCCTATGTTGCATGTCTTGTTAAACTAAATGCTAAAAAATCACCAGGACCAGACAACATCCACCCACGAGTTCTTAAGGAACTTAAAGATGAAATTGCTGAGGTCCTAGCCAAAATATATAATCTTTCCCTTAAATCAGGCTTGGTGCCTGATGACCGGAAGCTAGCGGATGTAACATCAATCTTCAAAAAGGGTCCAGAGGTGATCCAGGAAATTACCAACCAGTCAGTTTGACATGTGTCCCAGTTAAAGTGATGGAAACCATCCTAAATGATAACATTAATAGGCACATAGAAGAGAAGGCACTGCTGAAGGAGAGCCAAAATGGCTTCTGCAAGGGCAAATTATGCTTCACTAATCTGTTGCAATTTTGTCAATGACAAAGTTAAAGAACTGGGAAAATTCATGCTGTCCAATGTTTTTCTTCATTAGATTAATTCTGGCAAGAAAAGCTGCAATGATGGACTTTGTTTTTATTAAATTCAGATTGTCACCTTGTAACTGCAACCTCACTACATTTAATAAACAAATCTGTTAAGGAAGCAATGTCTGGTTTCCATTTGATTAAATTTTCTTTCAAAATGGGATCTTTAGCACCCAAAACTCTAAAACTGTCTCAAAAAGTGAAAAAAAATCTTGTCAAACATAAGCCTTTCGAGATCCAGCATACTTGAGTATGAAGGAGTAATCGATGAAAGTCCTCATCATTTTATTCACATAACTGTGTAAATAACCTAGAATCCAACGCGTTGATACAGATCTTGTTTACTGCATGTATGACAAATTGAAGAGATTGATACAATATGGCACTCAGATTTTTAGCTACGAAATGTTGTCGATAAATGACGTAGTGAATTGCAAACACCCCAGGTACATTTTGTTTTAAATGGCTTATAAAACCACGATAGCGCCCAAACATGGGTGATGCTCCATTGGCTGCTGCTGAAATTTTATTTGATAAAGGGATTGCTTTTTCCATGAAATAATCTTTCAAAACATTGAATATTAATTCAACTTTAGTGTTTGTTGTCAAAGTTCTCGCAAAGAGCAGTTCTTCATGGATTTCTTGGTCCATAAAAATTGAACATTTGCTAATAATAGTGCTTCGTTACCAGGTAATGTTGACTCATCCAGTTGAATAGAGAAAATGTTCACTTTCAGATAATTACACAAGAAGCTTTCAACATCATGTCTCATTTCATCAATACTTCTTCACACTGTGTTGTTGCTCAAAGGAATTCTTTTGAGTATATCATATGCAGGCTTGTGTAGAACAGTTTTTAAAGCCTCTTCAACCACTGGTAAAACCAGCTCTTCCCCGATATTATGAGGTTTTCCTGATTTTGCTATGAGTTGTGAGATATTGTAAGATGCTCACAAACCATCATAGTCTCTTTTTGATGTGGAAGTGAACATACTGTACACAGTGGCACTCTTCTGAAGTTTTTCTTTCAAAGTTTTAAAGTATGTCAAATCTTTATCTGTTTTATCAGGGTGACACCTCAGATGATCCTCCAGCTTGGATGGTTTCATAGCATCATTGTTTAAAACTCTGTTGCACAAAAGGCACATGGGCAGACGTTTGTCCAACAGGGATGCAATGAAGCCAAACTTCAAATAATAAATGCTATACTGCCTACATTTAACTATAAGACAGAGCAAGTCAAAATTGATTCCTGCCCAGATAGCATAAAAATATTTTTAAAACATTTTAAAATCATTTTTGGTAACATTGGAAATATTTTTAAAATATTTCTAAAAGTGTTGAAATGTCTGCAAAAACAGCTTACAGAAATATTTCTGAAAACTATTTGAAAATAGTGTGCTGTTTGGGTGGAGTAAATCATTATTTAAATCTTTAGTTAGATATAGAGAGGAATCAGGATAAAGAAAATGTTGCTTTTGTAGTGGTACTGTGTAAGGGTCGGTGGTACAATTTCAAAGGTTGCGGATTGAGATGACTGGGTCTCTGGTTCAATCCTGGCTGTGCCATGTACCAATGAATCTTTTCTATAAAGATTTAAGTACATAATACTGATTGCTAAAACAGTGAAAGGAACCCCATAAGGGAGAACACATGTACAGTAGTACCTTGGTTGAAGAGCAAAATCCATTCTGGAAGCATGCTTGAAACCAAAACACTTGTACATCAAAGCAAACTTTCCCATAGGAAATAATGAAAACTCAGATGATTTGTTCCACAGCCCAAAAATATTTGATTATAAATACAATACTGTAATATAATACAAGGTACTAAATAACATACAAAATACAATGTAGAAAATACAGTATAATACAAAGAACAATAACCTGCATTTGAAAACCTTTGTGACAGGTGCAGAGGAGAGGGGAAGCCTCCGTGGAGGGGTCTGTTTTAAAAATGGGGCAATGGGGTGGGTGGGTGTTTCCTCGTTGCAGTGGTGGTGGCAGAGATGGTGTGGAGAGGCCCCACGGAGATGGCGTCTTTGGGGACAGGGTTTGATGGGGGTGGCAACTGTTTGTACCTTTACTGAGCCTGTCGCCCTTCCTTCAACTCTGCTGCTATTGCCTTAAAGAGAAACTGAAACAGACAATCGCCCACTTCCAGCAGGAGAGTGGAGAGAGGGAGAAATGCCATTGGCTTAGAGCACTTTTGATTATATGTGACACACATGAGAGTGCTGCTATATCAAGACACTGCTTGTTAATAAGGCAAAAATGTTCAGAATTTTTTGTTCATTAATCAAAATGCTCATTAACCAAGTTACTTGTTAACCAAGGTTCGACTGTAATTATAGTTTATTTGAATTTCAAACGACCATGATTCGGGTACAAATATCTGTCATGTGGCTGCAAAACACAAGTCCCCAACCTTTGCAAAATGGACTTTAAAAACATCCACATGGCGAGGATCAAGTTCCAAAAAATGATGCAATACCCCCACCCCGCACACACTATGCAAAATGGACTTTAAAGGTATCTACACCACAAGGATCAGGTCCCTATCTTTGCACCACTTGAGAAATGCACCCAAAAAAGTTTTAAAATTTCCAAAAATTACTGCAAAACCTTTCAAAAATGGAGCCAAAACAATTTGTGTTAGGTGTAAGACATTTACAGAATGCCTAAATGTTAATGATGATCTACCTAAATGGAGTCTGCTCACATGGACCCCCATTTACATTTCATGGCCCCCCAATTTTCTTCTCACTGTCACAGACCCTCTGCAAGTCAAAATAGTCCCCTGGGGTCTGTATAGAACACTTTGGGAAGCACTGCACTAAATGGATACCTCCAAGTGGAGGGAGGTAAAGAGTGGGGTCCCCCAAGGTTCAGTACTGGGGCCCCTGCTTTCCAACCTCTTCATAAAAGAATAAGTACAAGTAAATAGCAAGGTAGACAAATTTGCCGATGACACTAAATGATACAGGGTAGAAAAAAACAGAAATTGTGAGGAGCTCCAGAGAGATATCTTGTCACTGAGGGAGTAGACAAACCAGTGGCAAATGAGCTTCAATATTATTAGTAAGTGCAGAGTGATGCCCGTTGGGGCAAAAAACCCTAATTACATTTATAAATTGATGGGGTCTGAACTGATGGGATACTGTGTACAGTTCTGGTCACCATACATCCAGAAGAATATTATGGAAATGGAAAAAGTGCAGAGGAGGGCAACCAGAATCATTAGGGGACTGGAACACCTTCCTTACCATTTGAGGCTGCAACAGCTGGGCCTCTTCACTCTTGAACGATGTCACCTAAGAGGTGACCTGATTGAAGTTTATAAAATCATACACAATGTAGACAAAGTAGATAAGGAAAAGCTGATTTCCCTATTGAACAACACTAAAACTGGGAGGCACTCCATAAAACCTTTGGGTGCTAGATCTCAAACAAATAAGAGAAAGTACTTTTTCACCCAGAGGATCACTGGTCTGTGGAACTCCCTGCCAGAAGAAGTGATTTATTTATTTATTTATTTATTTATTTATTTATTTATTTATTTATT
>JAHTLZ010000016.1:79895069-79924578 GCA_023846285.1 Phrynocephalus versicolor
GTGTGTGTGTGTGTGTGTGTGTGTGTGTGTGTGTGTGTGTGTGTGTGCATGGGCCATCATCAGTGAAAAACTGCATGAATTCCCAGATGGTTTCATACATTTAAAATCAAACGGTGCAATGTAAACCTTTTAAAATAAAATATACTGTAACGTTAAAAGTAATAATAATAGAAGTCTATCTGCTTCTTCCCATTGCCTTTGCCCACAATCATTTGAGCTTACCTTGCAGTGCAAATCTACACATTTGTAAGAGAGAATTATCTTAGAATGTTAACCAGGAGACAGTGCAGGGACATCTGCAGGGTTGAAGTGCTATCAAGGAACCAATATATTACCCTTCCTTCCTCACATGCACATTCTCTAGCCTCACCCACTTGTCTTTGAAGGGTAAACATGATCATTTCTATAGTTGCTTGGAAAAAGATAGAACTACTGATGCTCTTTGGTGTACTACTATATCTTCCCAACAACCCATCCCAATAGAACTGCAATCTCTGAAATGTCCTCAAAGATAGGTCTGTGTATGATGTGCTATAGCGGTCCAGGGAATATTTAATTCTTTCCTAAATGACTGGGTTGAGCACTCCCTGCTCTTTATTTCTTTTGCATATTTCCATACTTTTTAGATGAAAGCAGACAATTGCGAGGGAAGGACCTGGAACACTTCTAAGGGGATCAGTCTTCTCATCGCCACTTCCCACTGTAGCTACAATTCTGCCTCCTGGCACTTAATTTTGACAAATACGATATCGAAGGCAAACGTTCAAAATCCCTCCCTCAGACTGTACCCATTCCGCAACAGAAAACAACGTTACTGCTTGCATGAAGCATACCACAACATCAACATCTGTTATTTTCTGGCAACCGCTAAACAGTAGGGAGTAATTCACCCCAGTAACTAGATTGTCCTTCCCCAGTTTGTACTATTTGGATGAGTAAAAGCATTCTTCCTGAACCACCACTGGAAATCCCTGCAGCAGGTCTCTGGTGGCTCCACCAAGGCTCATGCTGGAACGTTCACCCTGAGAATGTGCACTCAGCAACAACCGTACAGTATTTCCCTTTCCATGTGCTAGTAGTCTCAAAAGAACCCATGCACTCATTCCCTAAAGGGGGGAAATGAGCAGATTCAGAGACTATCAAAGAGTTTCAAACACAAGGAGATAGCCAAGTTGACCGATAGCTTTAGGAAAAAAACTGTGAAAAAAGAACAATGGCGAAGTGGATACGATGGACAAGGAGAACTGGAGCACCGGGTCATAGTAAAGTTGTCAGATGGATTCCCATTTCCATCACCAGGACCTATGTGAAGATTAAAAACACAAAACAACTCCAAGTAGCAAAAAAAGGTTTAGCCTGAGCTTCCATTTAGACATTTGCCCAGAGTAAGTAAGTGCTGCCTCCGGGTGACTAGGCCAAGAGGTTCTAGTAAACTGAATCATATGCTGCTCTCGTCCTGGCTCATGTTAGGGCAAAAAAAAAATATTTGCACTGACAATGACATTGGAGCCTGCAGGCAGGTTGTGAAAGAAAAAGAAAAAAAGTTTACACATGTAACCCAGTATGTGTGGATTGACATGCAAAGGCAACTTGGGTACTATATAAAGAATTCATTTCATCCCCATCTGAGATGGACCGATTGCCCAAAAGACTGGCTCCTCTCTGTATGCTATGTGTTACGTGCCATCAAGTCGGAACTGACTAGCGATCATAATAGGCCTTTCCAGATAAGAGAGATATTTTAAGGAGTGGTTTTACCAGTTCTAACTCCCACCTTTGGTGAGTTTCCATGATCAAGCAGGAATTCAAACCCATTTCTCCCAAGTTCTACAGACCATCACTTGATCCAGTACAGCACATGGGGATCCTCTAGCTGCCACTGCAAGGATCTTTTCATTTCTCTTCTTTTCTAAACCCTTTAGTAGAAGAATGCACTGAAATAAATAGATCCTATAGCAGGCTGTATAAACAAAAAAGAACCGGAAAGTTCAAGTCTATTTGTTCTTGATCACTGACAAAACACAAAGTCAAGCAGAATGCACTTATGAACAGAAAGGAAATAAACCCTGAACCACAAAGACATTTCTTAGCTCTCTACAGAATTAACTTTCAACTGTTTACATTGTATGGCTAGCATCTTATTGCAATTACGGTATGTGCAACGATGGACCTCTCAATGGAGATTCACTGCTAATTAATGAGTCACGGCTTGTACGCCTCCTCACATGGCAGTTGGAATAGAATTAGAATCACAACTCATTAACTAACAGCAATTGGCTGCTATGATTTTTGCCTTTTCATTTATATTGGCATAAATAAGTAAAGTATTTTGTCCTAAGAGCACAAAATGAACTTAGCTTAGGGCAGTGATGGCGAACCTTTTAGAGACCGAGTGCCCAAACTGCAATTCAAAACCCACTAATATTTTTGCAAAGTGCCAATACAGTAATTTAACCTGTATACAGATGGCTATGAAGGGGCGATGTCAGGTGCCCACAGAAAGGGCTCTGAGTGCCACCTTTGGCACCCGTGCCATAGATTCACCATCACTGGATTAGGGGGATCTATATGCATACATTGCATGCTTGGACCAAAACTTCCTTCAAAGCCATCGGGAAGTAGTTTTACTGGACAAGCACAGGCGCCTGCCATCACACCCTTATACATATTTATTCTGTGTGCACAAAAAATATGAACAAGGGTAAAATCTACTGCCATTTGAACATTCGCTGCTCACACGTAAGGTTCCTTCATAGATTTTGGCACACATGTTCTTCCACTTGCTGCCTCAATTCTTAGGGCTCAGTGAGACCATGAAGGCCTGGTATAATTACTGTACGTTTGCCAGAACTGCCTCCCTTAGAGCAAATAGCCCTGCCCCAGATTTTTGTACTGGAGATGGGTGCAGCAGAGGGGAAGAATGAAAACGTCCCAGTCCCAAAGCATACAACTGAACCTTAGCCATTATCATCAGCAGAGTCAGGTTCACCGCTCAATTATAAGCTGAGAAAACAAAGACACCAATCACAACATGAACGCTCCGATGTATTTATTCCATTGCTCATCCACTTGAACAGACCGCAGCGCATATAACATTACCGCACATCTGCTGCAAAGCATTGCACTTAGCAACTGGAACACGTGTATTGAGGGAATAGGGTTAGCCCCATGCATGGGAAGAAGTGTGAATTTGCAAACACAGTGTTAATAAACAGCAACAGCTTCTTCAGGTGCTTATTTTCAATGCGCTTGCAGATTAACATGTTTCGTCTTCGACCTTTCCACTGCAGATCATCTTGTATCACCTAAGAGTCAAGCAACTCTGCTATCACACATGGCTAACACCCCATCCACAGTTCCTGGCTCTCCTTTCTGCTTCAGCTCCAGAGTTCTTCCCACTGAAATGCACAGCTGGGAAAGGAAAGCATGCAGGAAACTAGCACACTTGGGCTGGCAACGACTGACATTAGGAATTTGGCCAAGTGCACAGCTCTCAATTTTTAACAGCGACCTGGGTTCACCTTCTTGTAAGTATATTTGTTTTTAAAAGGTACGGTTGAAGTGTTTACAGCAGGAAAACATCACGCAGCACGGGTGCAAAGCCAAGCAACTGTATGAAAACAGGAATTACAACTAGGAGACAAAAGAATATGACATATCTTTCAGCTCCACACTGAAATCTTTCAGCTCCATGGTTGTCATTCATCTCAAACTGCAAAGGTATTTCTAGTGGCACTTTCATTACACTTCAGAATACAGTGGTACCTTGTATAAAGGAATTGTGTGTGTGTTGTGTCGTTACAGACGTGACCAACTCTTCGTGACTCCATGTCCATGGAGTTTTCTTGGCAGGAGTACTCGAGTGGCTTGCCAGTTCCAACTCCAGGCGCCTACAGCACCTGGTGTTCCCTGGTGGTCTCCCATCCAAGTACTAACCAGGGCCGACCCTGCTTAGCTTCCGAAATCAAGCGAGATCAGATGTGCTTAGGGCATTTAGGCAGCTATAAAGGAATTAATTCGTTCCAAATGAAATTATGTTAAGCAAATGTTCCTTTATATAAATTCCCAAAGGAATGCATTGAAAACAGAGTAATCCCATTTTTATGTTGTACAGATTCTCCCCATAGGCGATTATGTTAAGCAAATTTCCTCTATCTCCGGAATTTTTATGTTGTACAGATTTTATGTTATACAAGCTGTTTGTTATACAAGGGTCCACTGTACCTGGCAATTCAAAAGAAAGCCATAGCTTAACAGCAAGGGTTCGCAGGATCTGGTTACTAGATGTACTAGTTCCACAGAATGGGGAGCAGGGCAAAAAATGCTTCTTTAGAGGGAAGTAAGGATAATAACGTTGAGTGGACAGCTCAGTAAGTTAGGTATGCAGCTGTGAACTCCTGGGAGAAAAGGTAGCCTGTATGGCCTTGGCAAAAAAAAATCACAGTTCCCAGAAGAAGGGAATGGTAAATACTCCTGAATACTCATTACCTAGAAAACCCCGAAAAGGGTCACCATATGTCAGAACTGACTTTACAGTGCACAATTAATATTAATGATAATGTCAAATACTGTAGACATTAGATATAGATATAATGCATGTTTTAACGAATAGCTGAGCCTATGAACTTTTGGTGTGGCCAAAAGTTTATTTTCTTTTTTTCCTGGAGATGATCCCCCATCCCTACTTCAAGAGCTTGCTCTGCATTTCCAGGTGTAAGGCATGATACGAATGCTGATCCACAGAATTTGGATCCACGCCTTACACCTTTCCCACCAAGGCGAGGAAGAGGAGGAGAGACGCAGAGATGGAGGTAGCAGAGGGGGTGCTGTCGCCAAGCTTTAGGGGAAAGGAGGACTGCTAGGTGGCAGGAGGGTGCATGGTTTCCTTCTCCTGCTCCCCCTCTAGGTGCCCCCAGACTGTTGTGCCTGGGGCAGATATACCCTTCTGCCCTCCCTATATAAGCCCCTGGCCGTAATGCAAGCTATTGTCACAAAACAGCAGCTGTAAAGCAAGCTGCTGTCACGAAACAGCAGTTTTTAAGAAGGTGTTCTCTCTTATCCATGGTTTTCATTATCCAGGGGAAGGCCTGGAACTGATCCCCAGTGGATACCAGGGTCCTACTGTTCACTTGCCATGTCATTAGTTATAACCATGATCAGTCAACCTTGAATCATGTTTAGGGTGGAGGAGATTTGGTTCCAGGCTTGTCCTTCTGTGAAAATAAGGACTCTTTTGTTCTTGGAAGATCGAAATGTGCACTGGGGATTCTTGTTGCAGGAACAGAGAATAGTGGGTTTTACTGATGCCTCTTCTACCATTGGGATGTGGTGGCTCAGTGGGCTAGAGCACTGAAACTGTCGGCTGCAAAGTTGGCAGCTCAGCAGTTCGAATCCTGGGTGCCACTCAATGAAGTGAGCTCCTACGAATAACCCCAGCTCCTGCCAACCTAGCGGTTCGAAAGCATGTAAGTGCAATTAGATAAATAGGTACCGCCATAAAAAGTGGGAAGGCAAACAGCAATGGCAAACCTAGATAGCATCCTAAAGAGCAGAGACATCACTTTGCCAACTAAGGTCGGGATAGTCAAAGCTATGGTTTTTCCAGTAGTGATGTATGGAAGTGAAAGCTGGACTATAAAGAAGGCTGATCACCGCAGAATTGATGCTTTTTAGCTGTGGTGCTGGAGGAGAGTCTTGAGAGTCCCCTGGACTGAAAGGAGAGCAAACCTATCCATCCTGAAAGAAATCAACACCGAATGTTCACTGGAAGGACAGATTTTGAAGCTGAGGCTCCAGTACTTTGGCCACCTCATGAGGAGAGAGGACTCCTTGGAAAAGTCCCTGCTGTTGTGAAAGATTGAAGGCAAAAGGAAAAGAGGACGGCAGAGAATGAGATGGTTGGACCGTGTCATTGATGCAACCAATATGGATTTGACAAAACTCCGAGAGGCAGTGGAAGATAGGAAGGCCTGGCGAGCTCTGGTCCATGGGGTCACGAAGAGTCGGACACGACTGAACGACTGAACAACAACATGCTGGCTATATGGCCACAAATTTGCACAACTCTGGCTCTTTGGCTTGGAAACATAGATGAGCACCACCCCTAGAATCGGACACGACTAGCACACAAGTCTGGGTAGAACTTTTACCTTCTACCATTATCAGTGTTGAGCCAGAGGATCATCTGACATCCTAGAGGGGGTTTTCATGAGGCCTACAGGAGAATCAACTCTCCATCCTTTCCTCTACTAAGAGCATCCCATGAGGAAACTCTGCTCATGAGAAGCCTGGCTACCATCTTATAAAGCGGTCTTAGTTCAGATAACTACAGATGAGGTTAAGGGCAGCTCAAGCATTAAATGCATTAAAATTTGGTTAATCTAAACTAGCAGAGGAAGCTTTTGATATGGTCCTCACAGATATACTGAAGGAAGGAGTAGGGGCTGGTAGTGAGGCAACTGAGTTTGCTGTCATACCACTGAACCAAGATTCAGTGTCATGTACAAAAAACTGTCAGTGGCGAAACAACTCTTACTTCATAAGCGCAGGCAAACGTACTTGGATGAGAACAGGCATCTCTGAAACCAAAGAGACTCACTTTGAGGAAACATGCAGAGTACTGCTCATGGGAAAGGCTTTAAAAGGCTGGATGTACTAACACTGAACCCCAAACTACAACATTCCTCTCTCATAAGCCCCTCCTGGGATGGCATGTTCCCTTCTTCTCTATTTCATGGTATACTTTTTGGTTTCTCTTCAGACTGTATAAATCCATTCCATGGGAACGTCTCTTAGATTGACATCCCATGCCTTTAAATTTAATTTTACATTCTGCCGTTCCAAATGGAAATAATTATAAAGAAAAGGAAAGAGCTGTTCTAAAGGCATGTTGTCCTTTTCTTATCCAGAAATCAATCTTTTCACCGCCAGAGGAGAGCATCTGGCCCTGTACATGCTGACCCTCACATAAATTCTTGTTTTTCCAGCATTGTTCTTCGTTGCCCCCCAGTCACCCACACAGAGAGATTTTTTCCCCTAACACATGTCTGCTCTTCAAGCTGGAGCCAACTAGTGCAAATAAGCAATTTCTCTCTGTGAATATTTAAAAACTCAGTGTGTGTGGGACGTGTGTGTCTGTGTGTGGTATCATTACAGTCGTGACCGACCCTTCGTGACTCCACATCCATGGAGTTTTCTTGGCAGGAATACTGGAGTGGCTTGCCAGTTCCTACTCAAGAAAAACTCAGTGCTGCCCTTCAATTACCCCAACACTGGGGGGGGGGGGGATTAAGTGGAAGCCCAGTACAAATTGACACCACTGAAGTAGTTCCTTAGAATTTGACACAATTCATGGTGAAAGAGTGTGAAGCAGGGTAGAAAAGGGGGGGGGCAATATATCATTTTGCCAAAGGCAAAAAGCAAAGAGTCTCCAAACCGAAAAGCCAAAAAATGAATGGCTCAGTGTCAACACAGACAGGAATGCAGGACTCAAAAAAGCAGCTGTAGTTCGTGGATAAGATTTAATATCGAAATGGAAACAAACAGGAGACCCTGAGAGGTAAACATTACCTGTTTCCCCCTCAAGGCACAAACAGAAGGATATGTTTGGTTCCCACAGTTGCCAGGCATATATGATAAAGGGAAAGAAACACCATTTGGAACAGAGATAACTTGAATCAAATCTGCATAGAGGCTTGCTTGCAAGGGAAACACCACTCAACAGCTGTGTTACAATAATCTCGCCATTGTGGGAGAGGTCTTCTCATGCAGCTTGAGGTCAAAAAAGGCCATTGTTTTTTCAGAACCCTCCACATTGTTTAGGAGAAAATACCACATTTAATGAGTATGGAATACAGTATAGAAGTGATGGCAAACCTTTTAGAGACCGAGTGCCCAAACTGCAATTCAAAACACACTAATATTTCGCAAAGTGTCAATACAGCAATTTAACCTGAATATAGGTGGCTGTGAAGGGGCGATGCTGGGTGCCCACAGAAAGGGCTCCGAGTGCCACCTTTGGCACCCGTGCCATAGGTTTACCAACACTGAAGTATAGGCAAGATCACAGGACAGAGTAGCATGCAGATCAAGGAGCAAGTTCTCTCTCCTGCAATAACCACCTGCAACAGAACCATTCTTCGGCTTCTGAGAGAAACATTAACTACAGCAACTAAACTCATTGATTCTCAAGTAAACAACCTTACCCAGTCTTGCACACATTTGCATATTAGCGTGCACATAGGCTGCATAACCTCCAAAGGAAATCGACTTAATAAACAGAAGTGAAAAATAAGTCAAACAAAAATGCGATTTTCTCCTGAAAAAATAAATAGACAAACCACATTGAAAATTAAACCACTTCTCCTTGTAACATAAAGACAAACCCTAATCCTTTGGAGCCCCTGAGATGTTGCTGTTTTGTGTCTGTAAATGTTATGTTTGGATCCACCGCATAATCAAAAGACAACGGAAGAATTGGCTCTTTGGATAACAGATGACATATGCCATCAATAATCATTCACACTCATGCTCAAGTACTGGTACGTTGTATACAGGGGAACTTGTCAGACCTACAATTCGCAGGAAAAAGAGGAGGGAAGCACTGCAGGACTTGGAACTGTGTCCTTTTTGATCTCAGCCAGCCCTTATACTGTGAACAAAGATAATCCTGTTTCTGTTGTGACTCACACACTGCCACCAGCAAGGTTAATGGGCCCCAAAAGAATGAACAGTCAAAGAAGATTACCAGATGCTCCCCCATCCCCGCCATCTGTATGTACAGTGAGCTTTCAGGAAGTTCCCCTTGACATATATTTCAGAGCCAATCCCCCTACAGCATTCAGAAAAAGTATGGAGCAAGAGATGTCTTACACGACCACACTGACCTTTGGGTTCTGAGAACATTACTCAGTGTAACCCACATCTGGCTACTATGCATGCCAGTGGCTCCCTAGAGGGTCAAACAAAGGTCCTTCCCAGCTTTCCTCCTGCGATCCTTTCAGCTGGAAATCCTAGCAATTCCACTTGGGACCTTCTTCATGTGAAGCAAGCTCTTGATGGCCAATCCTCAGGCATTTTATTTAGTCATCTATGCCTTTCCACGTCCTTCAGTTTGAAAAGGGCAGCTTGCAAAGGACTATAAAGCAACACAAGCGATAAGAATCAAAATGCAAAATATCTATAAAGCAAACTAAGCAAATTATTTATTTTTATTTATTTTAGAGTATTTTAAATCCCACCTTTCTCCTTGGAAAAGGACCCCAGGCGGCAGATGTAAACATTAGACAGCAGATGTAGAAAGGAGAAAGAAAAGCAAATAGAAAGAGGTTTTAATTTATTTAGTGGCATTCAGCCAACAACTGAGGAGAGAGCTACAACCAGAGGCCACCACAGAAAAGGTCCTCCCTTTAATTGTTAATGGGTTGACCAGACAATCAAGTTAAAAAATGGTAGTCAGCCTGCTAATACTCCAACACTTCTCTTCTACAATCTAAGGAACATCTGAAATACAGACTGATTATCAGAAGAGATTGTTTTCAAAAACCTGGTCATAGTACCAAAGGAATCCACAATAACTTTATCTGAATGAGAGGGACCACGGGTCCCTGAGGCCTCCCCATCCAACATGCTAACCTTTCTCATCAGACCATGTGTCCAGGTGACCATCCAAGGATGGTTTAACATGGCAGCTAGGGCACTGCCCAACTCAAGGTCAGACTACTCTCAACTAGCCCTGCGTACTTGCCTTCTTTATCAGAGGCAGAGGTTCAGTACCATAGGTACGTTGAACTCCCAGTCCCATCACACTCTGTCTGAGTTTGTGCACGAGAAAGCTATGGAGGAAAGAAGAGGTACGAGGTAGCTGCAGGGAAGAACACTTCTTATTTGGGGACATGCTCCCCATCTGAGATGTACAGTGGGTGAAATAGGTGGGTGAAGTGGACACCTGAGAAGATGCATGCCTGGAGATGTGAAGGCCTGGAAAAAATGGATTTTTCCCCCCTGAAGCCTTTTTGGGTTTTTTTTTCTGGAAAAAAATGGATAAATTAAAAAAAAGAAAAAGAAAAAATGATTAAGGAATGTTTTCTTTTAACATGATGAATAAAATATTTTAAGACAGAGTGTTCAAATATTTTCCAAATCATTTCTAAAAAATATGCATAGTATCAGATTATTCTAATTTCTGTGAACTGCAAGTACCCCTACAAACAGCCCCATGATGTCCCTTTTTTTTCCTTTAAGGTGATGGTTGCTTGCTTTGAACCACAGTATTAAACAGAAGAAGCTGCCTAGATGCCCTAAGCACATCTGATCTTGCCTGATTTCGAAAGTTAAGCAGGGTCGGCCCTGGTTAGTACTTGGATGGGAGACCACCAGGGAATACCAGGTGCTGTAGGCGCCTGGAGTAGGTACTGGCAAACCACTCCAGTATTCCTGCCAAGAAAACTCCATGGACTTGGAGTCATAAAGAGTCAGCCATGCCTGTAATGATACAACACACACACACACACACACACACACACACACACACACACACACAATAGAAGATAGGCAACTCATGAAGTCAGAAAGAGGTCCCAAATGCCCCTGATTTCACTTTGTTCTCCAGAGCTCTTCTGAACTCTCTCATCTTCTCCAGAACCCCTTGAGATTATTTGATAATTTCTTTCCCTGGGCAATAAGTTCTTTTTCAGAGGACTTCAAAGCTCCTGCTCTTCCCCCTCCCCTTGACTCTTATCCCTCTCTCACATCTTAGCCAGGGCCAAATGAACCTTCATTCAGGAAGCAATTAGCTGGACAACTAACAGCAGCTGCACACACCTGAAGGATGTAGCAGCGGAATTTGTCAGCTTTTCAAGACTGCCCAAGACATAGGGATGTTGCTGGCTAAAAAAAATTGCCCTTGATTATAGATGACTTCACAAAAGAAGTTTGGAAGAAATTATTGGAGGTCCGCAGAGAGCTTTGATATAAAGCCAGCCCTGCACCAACAGCTGCCAACTAGGACTTTACATACACATTGCAGTTCTCTGCTCTACTCTGAAACCACTTCAGATTGCTTCCGAGGTTCACCTCCTGAGAAGTGGTCTTAAGATGTTATAGCTGTTGTATGCCTCTGCAGACACTGCTATCAATTGAACCAAGATCAATAGAGACCACAAGTTTTTCCTGACATCAGCATTCAAAGGGCTCCCTGTCCCTTTCTTTATTATAACAGGATCACAGCAATATGACCACATGAAGCAGTACTGGTGTGGCCACAGGAGCAGAGAGAGATACACCCCAACTTACATCCTTCGTTCTTGTGACTTACTAGTGTATTCATTTATTTTTAGACATTTATATCCTGCCTGACTTAGTGGACTGGAAGCCACTCCTCTGGGCAGCCATAATTAAGTGCAAATGAATACATGTAGTTTATTTCCAAAACCATTCAGTCATTCAAGTTATTATTTCCAGCTTTACTTCTGCAGCCTGGAGACCAGAAGCTGGAAAGACTTTAAAACTAAAGTGCCAGCAAAAAAGAAATTTATCCTGAAGCTCAACAAGACAAAAGATTGTGGCTTTCCCTCCTTAATTCTGTTCTGTTCCTAGGAAAATCACTTTGTGCTTGGACTTTCCCCCTTCCTCCTCTGGCTGCCCCCACCCCCAACAGGGCAGCCAGGTGTGGGAAAACCTGTTGCAACAAGGAGAAGCCAAACTAAGAGCAGGGAACTGCCTTGGAATGCACCCACTTCCAAGACTAGTATCCTGTTGAGCTTCTACTGAGCAGAGAAATCCCTCGAGGCTAGTAAAATCAGACCGCCCCACTCGTGCAATGGTTGGCATTGTGCAAGTGGTGGGTGGCTGCTTATCAAACCCCATGCCACAACAAATCATCTGCACTGGGCCTGAGGATTGGGGGCACCAGGCAGACAGAAACTCTTCCTCTCTCATCTCTACATATACTGTATTCCTTAGCTTCCTTACTGTTCTCTGTAAGTTCACTTTCCACTTCCTTTTGCTCCTCATTAGTGTAATGGCTGCCAGCCAACCTAAGTGCATGGAAATTAGATGTAAGGGTTTCTTACATCTTAGTATTCTTTATCCTCATACACTATCATTAAATAGATTTCCCAGTCAATACACAGCAAATTTCCTTGGCTGACACAATCTTCAAAATGATTATTTATTCCTTCCCAATAGTCATAAGCCAGGCATGTCCAAAGTCAGGCCCAGGGGACCAGATGTGGCCCGTTTTCAAATTTCAAGCGGCCCACAGCCTCTTCTCCCTGCTGGCTCAGCCTGTCATGCATCCCGGTCAGCTGGCCTCTCCCCATTCTGGATGGAGATGTCAGCTTGCAATTTTATGGTTTGCCTGCCCTCCCTGCCTCTTTCTGTCCCACAGCCACCTGCACAGCCTACCCACCCTGGGCTCCATTGCTGCAGCGTCCTCCCTGCCTCCTTGCATGTCCTAAAGACTTTTCCAAAGTCCAGCCCAGGGGCCAAAATGCGGCTGAATGGTCGGTCCCCACACATTTTCACCTCACCAAATCTGGCCCTTCTTACAAGAAGTTTGGACACCCCTGTCATAGGCTGTGCCCTGGGCCACTGCACTCTGCAAGTAAAAACACCAAGAAATGGCAGTGGGCAAGTTGCTAAAATCATTTTGTATATGACTTTTAAATTTTACTCATAAACCATCTTCAAATGTCATTTTTATTCTGAAGGGCAAGATACAAATCCTTGCAATGAACACGAAGCATAGAAATAAGCATGGCTCCCCATTACCCATATGGCAGAAATGACATCCCCTTTCACTGTGCCTCTGTATCAACTTTACATCTGAATCAGGGTTCTTTTTATTGGCTTGTTTCTGCTGCTTTAGCAAAACTAGCAAACAAGTAGGAAGGTGTCAAGCAGAGCTGTTTGTGAAGAGAATGTCAACATGCAGTGATGCTGCTGATGGTGGCAGTGGCAGAAGTGGGGGTGGGCAGAGAGAAAGAGAGAACAGGGGCACTGGGTTCATCGAACAAACACAGCAGCTTGTGGAACAGATTACACAGACTGGAGTCCTGTCCAGATCTGACCAAAGTGATTTCTGGTGGGGTGTTTTCTTTTTTTCTTTTTTTTTCTTTTTTCTTTTTACGACAGCTGATCACAATACTGTATTGTACCACATCCACTGGACAGCTGTAAAAATTACAAAAGCATGAATGCCAACAAGTTTGGGATGTGATGCAAACTTTTGGCCCTGAACTGGTGCCATTTAAAAGAAAGGGAGTCAAAAGCCAGACGTTTCAAATTAGGCAGCTGCTGAAACTCCTGCCCCTGCTACAAGTATGAGAAACTTTTCAGAGCTCTTCTTCTCTCCATAAGCAAATGGTGGTGGGGTGGGCGTCCTCGCCCTGTCCCACATACGGATACTGAGCTGATTGAGAGTCAATTTGAGTGCTGCAGAATAAGGGAACTCAGACCCATGAACCAGAGCTGCTAGTGCTGCCATTGAATCTGACAGGAGCGAACAGGATGAGAAGGCTTTTGTCTTGCCTGTCCAAGCACAGGGAGGCAAACCAAGTTATCCTCTAGAGAGGGGTGGGTAGGAATGACAGCTCCCTGGTTAGATTGCGAGAACAGCTAGATTAGCACTTGAGATTTCCTAGCTTATTTCTGCAAGGGTTACTGACTCACAGTGGTCTAACAGCAGAAACGAAAAGATGTCCACCCCCACCCCCACCCCAAACACATTAAATTAGTTTGCTGAGAAAACATGCTGGGGGGAGAGTGGATTTTTTTTTTTTTTTTGCACAGTAAGACTTGTGAGCTCTATTTGGATAATGATCCCCAATACGTAGAAGGAGCCCTCTCTCATAGGGACCCTGCTCTTTCATTCTTACTGGGGTGTGCTTGCTTATCTGAGCCAGTGTTTTGCACTAGAGTCTGAATGTAGACTCTCAGGGTGTTGAGCCTGGACACTGGATATATGGCCACTCCGGCTGTGCAACAGCCTCTGAGCAAGGACAGAACACATATACAAAAGGACCCTTGTATCCACTGATTCATTAACCACTGACTCAGTTATCCACAGTTGGCAGAGGAAAAATTAAATAAATAATTCAGCAGCTGCGGAGCAAGCTACTGTCACAAACAGCAGCTGTAAAGCCAGCTACTGTCGTAAAACAGCAGCCGTAAAGCAAGCTACCGTCACAGAACAGCTGCTGTTTGTGTGGGGTTTGGCATTCTCTCTTATCCACAGTTTTCATCATCCATGGGAAGGCCTAGAACCAATCCCTAGCGAATATCAGGGTCCTACTGTACTGTGCTGCTCCAAAACTTGTAGAGGAAGCAAGGACCATCTCCCCTGCCTTAATTTCTTCCTTTGATTTCCTCAGGAAATGGGGGGGGCAAGCACATCATTTCCCTTCAGAAAGTGACCCTTTTACAAAGACAAACAATGGCATGTGCAAAGCACTCGAGCCAGCTAAAGGAAAAAGGAATTAGTAGCCGGAGCCAGAACTCAGGAGAGGAAATGGGCCCTTTGACCCAGAGTGTCAAAATCTTAAGAGGGCACAAAAATTCATTGCTGATGAATGTGAACCTGGCTAGTGGCATTTGCAGCTGGGAGAGGTTGGCCCTGCCCACCCCTGAGCACATCATTCCATCTCCATCCAATCCTCCCTGAGCAAAGGAAAATACCAGGCAGGTGGGCCCAGTGTGGAACCAACATGGCCATGGCGTACACAGGCCCAGGGACTTCCTCTCCATTCCTCCCCACGCATGCTGAATTTCACATAATCAAAACCGAGCTGATGAGGTAGCAAGGCCCCAAGTGCCCAAATTGCTAGCTGCACCCACAGGGGCATCTGGATGCAATTGTTCCTTCGGAACTCAAGAAATAGTGAGAAATAGCCTGGGCTGGCTTTGAATCCTCCAATGAAGACACAAGCAAAGCTGTGTGCTGGCTCAGATCAAAGGCCTCTCGAGTTCAATGTCCTGTTCAAACAGGGCAGCCATCTTGTTGTTTACGGAGAGCCTGCCAATAGGACTGTGTGACTGCTATCCAGCCCCTCCACCTCACCTACTCCAGGAGCTGATGCTCATTTCTGCAGTGACCCAAGGGGTTAAAAGAGCTTTAGCCACAGGTTCCCCCGCTTGTCCCTGCGTCAGCCCTGGATTGGCACAGGCTGTGAAGGCCACAGCTTGCTCTGATTACATTGAAATTATGGAAATACAGGATTGCAAAAGGAATACGTTTCAAACACCGGATGTGTTCCTTGAAAGCTGTAGCTTGGTCCAACTTAGAGCAGAATAAGAATCGCTATTCCTGCTGGTTCTCCAGTTTGTGGCACTTTTTCTGTAACCTCTCTTTATTTTTTATTTGGAGGGGGGAGAATTGGGGCTCCTTCTTCCAGCTTGTCCACCAACAGAGTAGAAGTGCCAAGTTAAGTACTTTTAAAAGCCAGAACAAACTAATTAGCAGTTTATCCCCCAGAGTTTATTTGTCCTCTACTCACACCAAGAATTGCCTATGCTTTCCAGGAACGTTCTGTTTGAAGTTCTCTATAGATCGAATTAAAGCAGCATGAGAGGATTTCAACATTATGGACTTATATAAAAAGAGGGGAGGTTTTGTTTGATTTCTTTTTCCACGCCCCGGAGATACAAAAGGGTTCCATTTAATGCAATTTTAATCCAAACCACAGCCAGATTAACAAGTTAGAGCCAAAATGTTTTGTGTCATGCAACAGAGACACACACATTGCCAACACCCCTCTGTCTTTCTGTCTGTCCCTTGGTGCAGCTACTCAAGGCCAACAACCTAAATTACAGAAGCAATTACAGAAATCAGACTGTATTTTTTCCATCTATAAGACGCCCCCATGTATAAGATGACCTCCCGCACACCAATTTTCCAGCCCGAAATATCAGTTCCTCTACTGCGTAGTCATCTCATTGGCTTACTTCTGTGTATAAAACAACCCTATTTTTTCAGTCTAACAGTTTTAGTAAAAAATATAGTCTTGAACATGCTTTGCATCAGCTTCAAGGTGGTGGTGCTTTCAAGCTCACAGACCCTGCCTGAAGTGTCCACCTTCTGACTATTTCTTGTTGCCTCACAGAACCCTCGTTTTTTCTGTTTCTGCTCAGCAGAAGCTCACATCATTTTCTGCACCCTTCATTTAGACTTTTATTCCAGCTCTCTAATATCTACCACATTGACCCTCTGCCTTGAACAGTGCTTCCTCCATCTAGTTATCAGGCCACTTTCTTCTCATCCTACAGTAGGTGATTATGTTGCTTTTGAAGTCTCAACCAGGTGGGTTGGCAAACCTATGGTACGGGTGCCAAAGGTGACACTCGGAGCCCTTTCTCTGGGCATCTGACATCGCCTCTTCACAGCTACCTGTATTCAGGTTAAATTGATGTATTGGCTCTTTGAAAAAAATTAGTGGCTTTTGAGTCACAGTTTGGGCACTCGGACTCTTAAAATGTTCGCCATCACTGCTATAGACAAATAAATCTGAACAGTAGTAGGCCAGAACACTGCTTTCTATATGCTGTATATCCTGCCAACTGGGAGGAGCAGAACTGGGTGTGGGGAACTTGCTTCTCTAGAGTTCATGTGAGTGGGAGTCCAGCTTACTCCCACTTTGCAAAATTTAAGAGAACAATTTTATTTCCATGGCACATCAAAGCAAAATAACAAAAGCAAAGTGTTCTGCTTATATACCGCCCCATAGTGCTTAAGGCGCTCTCAGAGAGGTTTACAATTAATTTAGGCACGCTACACAGGCTTGATAAGGCAAGCATCTGCGCAGGATACAAGAAAATGTACCTAAGTCAAGAGGGAGCATAATAAGCAACTCCCAATACTACCTGCTGTCCTACTGTTACCTGAGCTCTGCCACTAATTTGCTCCTAAATAACTGCTATTATGCAGAGGGAATCCTGGACCACATTCCCATCTTTTCGAACCTAAGAGTCTTAGACTAATAGGCCAGAACAACTACTTGTTTGCTGCCTGACCCAAAGTGGGTTACTGTCCAAACTTCGGCCCTCCTAATGTTTTGGACCACAACTCCCAAAATTCCAAGCCTGTATTTCCAATGGCAAAGGACTGTGGGAGTTGTGGTCCACAACATCTGGAGGGCCGAAGTTTGGACATGCCTGAGCGGAAGCATCACACAAATATATGATTTTAGAAATGAAGTTAGACCTGGTACTGAAAAGGTTGAATGCTACTAATTTAGAAAATGTAGAATGTTATTCCTTTGGATTGGGACAGCATCATTTTTCTGATCCTGTTATATTATTTACTTATTAACTTGCTTACTTACTGCTGCACAGGGGTTCAGGAAGCAGAAGAGAAGGGGCCCCAATCCCCTGTGCTTTCCAGTGTGGCAGACACTGACAAAAATCTTCCCACTGTATTTACCCTATATCATCATCACTATATTGCAGTAACCCTGGTTGCCTCATGAACTAGAATGAACCTAGCCCTACAAAGGACATTTTGACCCTAGCCTCGACCTTTGGAAGATATTGATCCACCAGCAAAAAAAGAAACCTTTAATCACTGTGTAGAATGTCAGAGCTGAAAGAGAGCAATTGTCAACACATGTGGTTCTTACACACGGAGGAAAATGTACTCTTGACAGTCCTCTTGATTCATAAATAGACATGGAAGAGAAGGAACAAATCCTTGTCAGGCCAAAATAAGGAGAACCTTCAGAAGAAACTTTCATTGTTCTTTCCCCCTCACACAGCATTGCTCCTTTTGTGGGGCTTGTCTTACTCCCTTGGATTAAATGGTCCCCCAAATGGTGGCACCATAGTAAGGCAAAGTAGAAATTCCAGTGCTACTGGAATGTAGACAAGATACAGCCTTCCAGATGTTGTTAGACTACAACTCCCAGCATGACTCACCACTGATTATGCTTCCTAGGCCTAATTGCAGTCCTATGAACTCTGTGGAAAGGCCCATAATTTGCCCTTCCTTCCTGCAAAGTCAACTACTCTCACAATAAGACCACGAACACTGTGAAGAGTCCAGTATTACAACGCAAATTGCCTTCACTTCAAAATCCAGAGAAGCCACAAAGACATCTCCTGCTCTGTTCATGGTTGTAAATGACCATGGTCTCCCATGGCTCTTACGAAGAAAAAGAAACACATGCAACTACAGTACAATAATCCTGAGTCCTACTGCTTTTCAGCTGGAAAAGGATAGCACTGCATTAGCCCAGCACTTTCTTCAAGCTTTTGAAAGTTAGACGTTTCAAGTAACAATTCAGCCAAGAAGGATAAGGAGGATTTATTTGAGAATTTGCCATACCTTGTGACTTGGAATCCGGGCAGAAAGAAAAGGGGGGGGGCAAGAAGAACAAGGGAGGAAGATTTCACTTCCATTCTTCAGTGCCACAGCTCTGGGGGTCTCACAAGGGAGAAAAGGAGGATAATAAATGAACTAAATAGATATGACAAATCAGCCTCTCCCTCACAAGTTTCTCTCTCAATGTTTGGGCCTGTGTGTTTCTCATGAGCTTTTTTCACGCTGTACTTATGCCAGGAGC
The DNA here is from genome assembly GCA_023846285.1 of Phrynocephalus versicolor. Taxonomy (NCBI): domain Eukaryota; kingdom Metazoa; phylum Chordata; class Lepidosauria; order Squamata; family Agamidae; genus Phrynocephalus; species Phrynocephalus versicolor. The sequence goes on from JAHTLZ010000016.1 coordinate 79,913,624, forward strand.
CATCTGCACGTACCTTCAGGGTGAGGAAACATTGAGGAACACGCTGAAAAGACAAAAGTGTACAGAGTGGTTCTCTAGGGAAAAGGTTCTTGGACATAAACATTACTGTCAAGAGGTGCCTCCCTTAAAATAGGCTGAGCCACCTATCCAAACTTTAAGAGTCACCTATGCTTAAAAAACAAACCTTGGGCTTTTATGCACAAATACTTCACGTTGCAAAACACGTATCTTTTCTATATCAAAGGGGAAAAGACTAATCTCTCTAACATATTATGCATGTTTTGCTGTGCATGTTTTGGGGTATATTTGGCACAATCTGAACAAACCACTGGATGCATGCAAAACAAGCATCCTACCTCTTCGAGCCAACACATCTGCAATGATGTTGTGAATTTTGGATTGTCTCAGATAACCTTTCCTTTATATTAGCTCAGTTCTGTAAAAATGCCATTTGAAATCCATGTAGCAACTGAAGTTTAAGTTCTCTTCCACTCAGCTGGTGCCTAAGAAACAGATTGCCTCTATTTAATAAAACCATGTTGCAAAAATCTTACCCCATGTGGGAGCATATTCATATATTAAGGAAAGAATTTCATTCAGAATGTACTGAAAAGAGTAGGTTGCTTTGACAGCAGACAATGAAGATGTTTAAAACGTTCAGGCGATAAATGTAGATAGAGCTGTCAGGAGTTCTGCCAAGTATTAATGCAAACAGCTTCTTTCTGAAGACTCTTTGTGTTACTTTTTTCCTTGGGTAAAATAAAATGAAGCATTAAAACATTCAAGAATGTTATGTGGGTTTTTCAGAGCTTGCAACATAAAGGGTGACCTGGTAAATGCTTTGAGAAATACTCTCAGCACTTACTGAACTACAAAAATCAGTGAGAAGGAAGTTATTTTTTATCTGTCTGAAGTCTGAAATGCCCAAGCTCAAGTGCAAAGCCCAACAACGGAACACTTTTAGGAGAGAGGGAACTCCTCTGAATGAATGCAAAACGCTCACATACGTTCTTTTCCCAAAGATGCTTTGACACAACAGTACTGTACTGGAAAATACTGGAAGATGGAACAAGAGGATTAATATGTGTACATATTTTTCAAAGAAAAAAAATCATGAATTGTGAGATTAATCGAATGATCCTCTCTGCACACAGCAGATAAAACGAGTACATTTCAAACAGGACCGAGGAATCTTATTTAGTCCAAGGGCCAGGATGGTTTTAGGCATTAATAACAAGCCAACAGTGAGCAGGGTTACCTGTACTACTGGCTTGTGTCCCCTTCATGTACACACACAAAGAGATACACCACTCACTTTCCCAACTAGAAGTGAGCCATTTGCGGGCTATTGTATCAAGGACTGGATATTTAGGAGGTGTCATCTGAAAAAGTAAATGTTCAAAGTTCTGGGTGAGGACTGAGTAAAGTTGACTGGACCAACAACTCAAGACTGTCCATGAAGCATCAGTTCACTCAGAAGATGGGAAAGTCTCTAGTTCTGAGCTCAGTAACCCTCAGAATTCAGATACCTCTGCAACAATTTTCTACAGTCATAGGAAGCAAAAATGGGAAGGGAAAGTCCTTCTCTCCCTTTCATTGGATGCGCATATTAATCTTAACCAATAAACCCAGCCAATAACCCCTCCTGCTCAACTCGGTTGGGAACTGGGATTGCCTACAAAGGAATATCACAGCAAACCCAAATATTACAGCACTCCCAATCCTTCTTCTATCTAGGCTGTCCTAAACTGCCGTAAAGGAACAAAAAAAATGCTAGGCTGGGACTAAGATGAACAACTACATTTCTACTTAATAAGCCAAGACATGAAGAAACTTTGAAAGACCACAAGCATACAAACTTACACCTGCTACAGACAAACTAAGTGTATAATTAATGTTAATTTTCCATTAAATACAAGATGGAAATCTATTGTTAGCCATTTCGGACAAATCTAGCTTCTTATGCAACTTCAAAGCATGTCTTCAATATAACCTGGCTTTTTATGAAGCGGTAAACAGTAGAGATCATTGGAATTCATCACTTCTTTGTTCTCATTCACAAATAATAAATATGTACCATCTAGTTGATTTCAACCTATGAAAATGGTGTCACCATGCTCTCTGGCTGCCCCTGCTGTCCAGCCGCCTGCTAGACAAACAAGCCATGAAGTGGACAAAGGGCTGTTTTGCCCCACTGAAGCCTTGGGGTACTATAAAATGATGCCTAATGTGTACTATATAACAAGTGCAGCAACGGGTCTGTCATTTGAAGCATCAGAAGTCTCTTCGCATTGACATCAGTTTGAGGCTAACATGCAGTTCCAGCCATGCATCCTCAGAAAGAGTCCCTTCTTCTGCAGATGTTCTGGGACCATGTTGCTTGCCCATGCGATTCTCCTAGGACGCCTAATGGGGAATCAAAAATCCAGCCCAATTATACTGACCCACTGGCCTACCCAGCCAGTTTCACTCGTATTAAGGGTGGCGTATCAAGAAAGTGACACATATGCACAGAATAAAACGTTGGCCATGTCCAAGTATAGATACACTGATAAAGCATGGTTTAAAGTTGATTTGTTTCAAACCAGTTTTTAATTTGTCCAGTTGCTGAACTGTGACTAATGAAAAGCATAAAATCACTCTGGAAAATAGGAAAGGAAGAGGGCTCAGACAGGCCTAGGTGAAGTTAATTTCTGCAACTGTTAACTAGGGTTGACATATCAATCTTTGGCTGAACGATCTTGAAAAGCAAACAAATGAGGGTGGGAAAGTATGTCGTTCAAATAATGTTACAGACATCCAACCTGAAGAGTCAATGGTGATGAAAGATGATAGTTGCAAAACAGGAACAATTGGTGAACCAGGAGTTTGTTATTCCTTCCATTAGTATCCTGCCTTCCTTAAGCCATTCTGAGTGGCATTCTGATATCTCACTAAGTTCAGATAGAGTCGTTGGCTCCCAAGTCACCCAGGCAACTTCATAGGCAAGAAAGAACAGATAGGTCAGTGGTTCTCAGCCTGTAGGTCCCCAGATGTTCCTGGACTGCAACTCCCAGAAATCCTGGCCAATTCAGCTAGTGATGAAGACTTCTGGGAGTTGCATTCCAGGAACATCTGGGGACCCACAGGCTGAGAACCACTGAGGTAGATCCTCAAACAGCACTCTGGCTGCTGTGCCTTGAGCTGTAACTTGGCAATATTTACTAAAACCTTAATTAAGGAGGCCAAGAGGGGTGTTGAAGAATCAAGCAGCAATCTTAAAGGCAGGCGACCTTGACAAAGTAAAGCATGTCAGGGTCTGACCCAGGCTTGGGTGACTAGGCTGCCTGGGAACCCTGAGGCCCACTCTAAAATGCTGGGGTACACCACACTAGTTCACCCAGTGGCATCTATTCTGGTCTTTTTCCTTTATACAGTAACCGATCGCGGAGGTTAGGGACCAACCCCACCCGCAATCCATGAAAATCTGCAATATGCGGGAGTGGGTGGGGGGGCCTGCGGACGGGGGTGGGGTGATCGCACGCCTGTCCCCAAAGCCTCGGAGGAGCGTGGGGGGGCGGTGCAGAGCGACCCAATCGCCCCCCCCGTGCGGCTCCAAGGCCTTTCAGAGGCGCCCGGGGGGCTGCGGAGAGGGACGCCGTCCGTCCCCGCAGCCCTCCCGCGCAGCTACGAGGCCCTCCGGAGGCTTCTTGGAGGTGCGGGGGGGGGAGAAATGGAGCGACCAGATGGCCCCCCCGCCCCCGCGGTGCAGGTACTGCGATCCCGCGATGTAGCGGTACCGCGGTACCAGAACCACGAAATGGTGGGGTGTGTGTGTGACTGTAAGTAGTAGCAATTTTAGTGTTGAATACTCAGGCTGCATGTTCCAGCTTTTCTTTGCATGGAATGATGCTTATGTTTGCTCTAAGGAGTAGACACACAGCTCCCCTCTCTGAAGTTTGGGTTAGAAAAAGAGGGGGGAGAGAGGGAGGGAGAATCCATCTTCCTCTCACCCTAAAAGTGGAAGCCAGTTTTGAAAGAGGAGCAGAACCACATGATGGTACCTTATCCCTCTTCCATCTTGGGGAGGGGGAGGGAATCGATATTTTACAGAGTCTTGCAATTATTTCAATAACTTGAAAACCAATATGAACAAATGCAAAAATGAATCTACACCATGGAAAGTCATGTTTCTCTCAAACCATCTCAAACCATCATTCTAATATTATTGTGCATCTCCAGATAAAGCATGGCTCTACCCAAAGTTCCATTCTTAACAGCTATACCAAACAGGCATTGTTAATCCATCATAACACCCTTTGGCAACATGTTCCATTCCTGGATTAAGTGTGCTTTACGTGAAGCACTCCTCTTTGTCCATTCTGGGTTTCTTGCCAAGCAACTTTGCTTCATGGCTCGCAACTTCTAAAATTCTGGGAGACAGCAGATAATTATCTATAGAAATCTGAAATATCACACAGATACCAAGCAATCTTCACATCTCGTAGTGGCATGCTGTCTACAGTGCTACGAGGTGGGCAGTGGGGAAATTCCGAGATATAGGAAACGTGGAATACACAGTGCCAGGTAACTAGGCAAAGACATGCTTTAAGAGGTAGTGATTTGCGCCCGGGGGGGGGATTGGAGAGTTTTCTTTCTTCCAAATTCCAAAGTATCTGGATTAGAACACAGTACCTAAGCACCACAGAGATAAATATGAAGATAGGGACTATTATACTGCATAGCCCAAAAGCTTTAAACATTCACAAAAATGCAAGTAAATGCAATAATTGTTATTCCTCCAAGCTGGAAATTGCATTCACTTCGGTATCTGTTCATTCATTCATTTTTATTTTATTTTAATCATTCCATTTAACTTTGCAAGCACGATTTTTCTCTCATATGCCTATCCAAAAGCACTTCCATGCACTGATAGATTTGACTTCCCATTGCATACACGTTGTGAGACTGTACTATGCATTTTTGAGATAGAAAGCACTTTAGCTGACAGATTTTTCAGTGAAGCCGCTAAAGAAAATGTTGATTAATGACAGCCGAGTGACTTCCAACATTTCAGTGGGAGAATAAAAATAAACCTCTCCGACCATACTCAGATCTGTTAAGACATCAGCGGTAGGAGCCCCCTCGGTCAACTCAACTCTTTACCTAGTTCTACTTATTCTTCTTTCTAATGGTTGAGGCTACAAAATGAGCAAAGGGTTAGAATGTGAAGCAAGAGCTGCCAAATTGTCTGGCAGGTTGGCTACCTGTCAAATCTATAGTTAGAGACGGTGCAACTCCGATGCACACGACAAGGCATGCATAGCCTTCCGTGCCTTGCTACAGCTTTTCTCAGGTCTAGCAGAGCTAAGGAGCAAGCACAGGCAGGCTCAGGGGACCTCTTGCCCCAAACTCTACTACACCTCCCTCTTCCCTGACCGAACCACTTGCAGGATATCTCACGCAGCTTTGTCGCCTGTGCTCTAATGCAGCCTTTTCCAAATCTGATCCCTTTGGGATGTTTTAGACTACAAATCCAACAATCTCTAGACTTTTGTGGGCTGTACCCAGTTGGGGGGAAGATCTCCCTTCAGCTAGGGAGCAATGGTTGTTTCCTTCGTGCGTGCATTTTCCTAGAAACTGAGAGTGGCACTGGTGCTACAACATGGCAAAGGCACTTACTGTTAATTTCAGAGTCCATGGCGAAATTAACTCAACTGGTGGCAGAGAGGAGAGAGAAAGGCACTGTGAAGAGATACGGAACCCTCGCCACATTACCTGCTGTAACATTAACAAACACACATGAATCTAGACCATCCTCCTCTGGAAGAGAGTCGCACGATATCGGAAGGTGCCCCTCTTTCAGATGAATCCAACACAGATCTTTCAAGGCCTCACAAAATCCCCGGCACGGTGGCGGTGTTATTGGAAGAGAAGCATTGCACCCAGGTACCAGCAGCAAGCAGAAAAACCACTCCAAGTAGCGGTGGCACCGAGATTTAAGAAGCCCCTCCCACTCATGCAAAGCAGCCCGAATTTCCTCCTCAGTGCCCTGGTGCAAATAATTCGGCACTCGGAAATGCTTCATGCCCAGGGCGTTGCAATAGGACAGCTTGGCTGGTAAGGGCAAGCAGTGGCCAGCCGCTGGCTGGAGTCCAGGAAAGAAGGAAGGAAGCCCTGTGCTACCATTGCTAAAATGTTGCATAGTGTAGGTTAGTAGTAGAAACTCGAGAGAGTCAGAGTTATTGGCAGAGGAGAAATCCACCAAATTAGTTGCATTTGAATTAGAAACAGAATCACCCGAGTGGTTCACAGGTGTATCAGCTACTATTATCCCAGAATGTTTAAAGAAGGAATGGTTTTTAGGATGCAGGTGAGTTCTATCGCCCTTAGAGGGTGATGGTTTTGAATCTGCCATGTATCGGGACAACCAGTGGGCTGAATCACCCTCCACCTTGGGTGGCATTCCACTATGCATGCGGTCGCTATTGGCCTGAGGCGCGTGCCATTCCAAAATATCTGCATTGGACAGGATTCCTTCTTTTCCTGAGTCAGGTCCCCAAGCTGCCCTTGTTGCTGGGTCAGCGGTAGCACCTCCTGGGCCCGCCTCTGTAGTTCCTTCAAAAGCCAACATGGTGCCCGTGATACGACCGATGGGCAGAAAGGAGAAAGAAGCACTACCTGCGAGCGGAACGTCCGGCTTCTTTAAGAGGAAGGGCGTCTTTCTCCACAGAAGAGTGGGCTTTGGAGTCACGGAGAGAAGAGGCTCCAGGGGCTGGTTCTCCGGCGAGGTTTGCCCCTCAACTCCGGAGCTGGAAGTGATGTTCTGGAGGCTCAGTGGCTCAGTGCCAAGGGCCGCGGATGCTTTCAGAAGGTCGCCGGCTGCAGGTGTCCCTGCCTTCTCTGTCCCCTCTGATGTTTTTTCATCCCATTGCCGACTCAGATGGCTGATCTCTTCAGCTAAGTTGAGGATCTCGGTCCCGACCTGTGCAATGCTTCCTTCCCTGTGTCCCTGCAGGGTGGGAGGTGCAGCTGTGGAGACGGCGGTGGCCGGAGTGAAACCGGGTCTCTTCAAGGTGAAGATAGTCCACACTCTTCCTTTTTGCTGAGGAGTGGTACTGGCAAGGGGGCTGCTCGGAGTAGCTGTGCCGTCGGGCGTGACCTGAGGCAGCGCCGTCTCCCCTGTCTGAGTCAACTGCTCCTCAAAACTGGCAACCGTAGTCGGAGGAGGAAGGGTGGTCTCCTTAGAAGACCTCCAAAGCCAACTCCAGCCTTGTCCATTTGAGAAGCCACAGCAGCAGGTCAGCAGGAGCAGGAGCCCAAGACAGAGCTCAGCTGGAGCCATTAAAAAGTTGCTTTTGTGTGTGGGGGTGTGGGGGGGGAGGACGTCCCGGGTAGCAGTGCAAGGAATGGAAGAATTCACATCGATCTGTCCTCTGGAGCGCTGGGCTTAGGAAGCCTGCCGCTCTCTTCCAAGCAGATATAAAACTTGCGGGGGTGTGGCTAACGGAGTCCTCCCCCTTCAGCAGCCTGCTTCCCACTAAAATCAGAAACTCAACGGCAGCCTGTAATGTTCTCAACCACAACAAAGGGACTGCAATGTTACAAGCATACCTGAAGATTTATTCCCCAACATTTCCTCCCCCCACACACACACACACCCAAGAAAGAAGCACACAAGAAAGACATACCCGGAAGGCAACTGTTCTGTACAACGGCTGTACAATTTTAGCATTTTGCTGTTTTTCCTGCCCCTGGAGCTTACAAAAGTATTTGGGCACATTAAACTCCTCCCTGCCCTGAGCCAATATTAAGGCAACATCTTAATATTTTTTCCTCTTCCTTGTTGTTTATAACATCATTTTCAAAATAATTAACATCAGCAGTGGGGTTGCAGGCTCTCTTCTTTCAAGAAATCATTTCTAACAGAAGAGGAACAAAAGAGAAATATGATAGGGCAGTAAGTATATTCCCAACAGCAATAGGAAGGGCTGGTATTGAAACAGATTTATCATTCCAGAGGCTGCATCCCTCCACATCTTGTTAAAATGCCAAGATGGGGAAAGATCCAACTAAATCTAAATGCTTTTCATCAAATTAACAGCACTATGAAAACTCCATGGACATGGGGTCACGAAGAGTCGGTCACGACTGTAACGACGCAACACACACGAAGAGCTAATATTTGTATCCTCAGCGATGACATAAAAGTCATGGGGTGGAGCTGTCTCCCCTTTGGCAAAGATGGATAGGCATCAACATATTTATCACAGTAGCATGCCAAAAGAATGGGGATTAAGACCTTCTGACCCCCATAAGAAAAGGTGCACGAGGCGGCTCTGTCCCAGGTATCTGTCATCATACCATTGTGTGCTGCTGCTAAGTCATTTCTAACTTATAGAAATGACAGCTTTTCTATTTAATGTGTGTGTGTGTGCGTGCGTGTGCGTTGTTACAGTCGTAACCAACTCTTCATGACTCCAGGTCCATGCAGGGTTTTTTGGCACCAATACTGGAGTGATTTGCCAGTTCCTACTCCAGGCGCCTACAGCTGCTGGTATTCCTTGGTGGTCTCCCATCCAAGTACTAACCAGGGCCTACCCTGCTTAGCTTCCAAAATCAGGCGAGATCGGGTGTGCTTAGGGCATCTAGGCAGCTTACAACTCCTAACATCCCCAGATAGTCTGACTAGGGGATTCAGAGAATTGTAATTCAAACCAGTAATATTTCTCAGCTCTCATCACAGCTATACAGCTGTATTCCGCTGACGCTCATGTCCCACATATCTAAGAGAGCCACTGGGTTTAGAAACAGCCTCCTTAGCCATCTTTGCACTTGGCTGAGAGGACATCCTCTTTATGGTTACTTGGTATTGGCAAACTACTCCGATCTTGACTTCTCCTACCACCCACCAACACTACATGCCTGGCAGCAAACAATTTGTCATTTCTATTTTTAAAATTCCTGACCACAATCCACCTACAAGCCTAAGAGCAAGTAACGACTCTATGGTTCAAAGCCAGTAGCATGGTTCAGAAGCCAACAGCAGAGCCAAGCTGGGATTGTGAGAAACTTGTCTAAGCACATCCCTACCAAATGGGCTTGTCTAATGTCTACCAGAGCATGGGTATGTATTCATTCCCTACCACTGACAGCCTAGCTAGCATTGCAATATACAGTATGTGCTTCCTCACCAGTCATCCTCTGAGACTCTTGTCTGCAGAATAACCCATCCCAGGCACATTGCATTGGGGGTCCCCTTGCAAACGGCATAGCTTTAAATATTAACTTCTCACAATCCTTGGTGCACTTGGAGTGCATCACTTGATGAGGAGCTATCATATTAAGCATAAAAGAGAGAGAGAGAGAGAGAGAGGTTCAAGCTTTAGACGAATTAGCTGGCAATAGCAGCCAACCTAACAGCTAATCTGTTATTCTCATTGTATGTATGAGAAGAAAACCAGAGGTTTCATAAAACGCCCTGGTCTTGCAAGCATGGAAGCTACACAGATACACCAGGTCCTTATCAGCAAAACCCTTTGAAAAAGATTACACTCTGCGCCCCCTCAAAAGTTGTGTACAAAATAAGAAGATTCGTCTTTCAAGTTAATGTGTAGGCTTTATTTCTAGCAGTAAAGATCACCTAATAAGTAAACTATACATAGCTCTGTCCCATTCCGGGCATCACAGTTTAAGGAGGATCTTGACAAGCTGGAAAGCGTCCAGAGGAAGGCAACCGGGATGGTAAAAGGTCTGGAAACCAGGCCATGTTTGACACAGGTTAGACTGATATCTGTCAGGAATGCATCCCCCATAAATTTCTTACTTAAGCAAGGACTGTTTTCCATGATCTTTGAGGCCCCTTCCAGCTTGGTGTGATTGTGTGGTTCTAAGTTACGACGACTGCCAAGCAACCAGGTTAAAATGTTTATTGGATTTCCTCTGAAGAGGCTGGGGGGGGGGGGCTTCGTAATCCCTTTCCTCCTCCAACTGATCCTCCTAATAACCCTGTGGGGTTGGCTAAGTTAAAAGAATGTGACTTCCCCCAAACCAACCAAGAAGCTCCACAACTAAAAGAGGATTTACAGTCAATGTGGGGTGCTTCCAGACAGCCAGTGTGTGGTTTGTTTTATTTGGGGTTTGATACCAATTTCCCTCCAGCTCTTCTGCTTCATACACACATTTCTATGATGAGCTTTTGCTCCATGAGCTGGCTGGATAGCGCAAGGAAGGAGGTGAGACTAGAGATTGGGATGTTGACTTCCCACTGTGCTTCCTTGAAGCAGAACCAGCCTGCGTATCTCCTCCGGACTCCTGGGCATCCTGTGACCTGCATCTCAGACTATTCAGCTTTGTTCCTTGTTTAGCTTCTCAGGCCCTGTCCAAATCACTTGATTTTTGTCCCTGTCAAATGTAGCAAAAATGGGGAAATCATCTGTCTCTCGCCTAACTCCAAAACCGGAATCATGTGGCCTCAAGGACAGGACGGAATATATGCCCCTAAATCCAGTTTCAACACTATCAATCCTATTTGTTTGTTGGGGTTCATTAATGTGCTGGTTACACCCAGGAAGGTCTGAGTCCTACAGAAGAGCTTTCACAAATACAGTACAGTATATTCTTTTCTATCGATCAATATTCATTCCACAGATGAGATTAACTCTGTTTTTTCTTGCTGACTCAGTTTCTAGCCGGAAAACTTTGTATGCATCTGCTAGATAGTATCAGACACAGAATGAAATCTGTTTTCCAGGCAGGTCTGGCAGGTTCTTTCTCTTAGCTCTATTTCAGCCATCCCTGATGTCCTCCTGCTGGGTTTAGACATCACAAGAAAGGAAAGGAAAAGATGCCCACTTCATTTTTATTATGTTTCTCAGAACCAGCATTCATTCTTGTCCTGTTCCCTATTGAATTGAGTTTAGGGCTCTTCTACCTTTTTAAGACCTGTACAGAAGAATGAGCTTCAAGGAGTGTGT
>JAHTLZ010000016.1:79927718-79944162 GCA_023846285.1 Phrynocephalus versicolor
TCTTCTTCTTCTTCTTCTTCTTCTTCTTCTTCTTCTTCTTCTTCTTCTTCTTCAAATCTGGATGTGAATTATGTACAAATGCACCTAGGAGACTAATAATCTTGGAAGATAAATGATATCAGAATGCCAGTACTGTATATTAATTTTGAGTACAGATAGTTTTAGATTATTGTGGAAAATTGTGGCTGCCTCCATGAAACAAAAAAATATCAGCACAGAGATGAGAAAAGAACATTAAAGGGCTGCTAAAATAATCAAAAGCTTTACATTTCATAAAATGCCCAAAGCGTTAGAAGCTTTGTTGTTTAGAAGATAAAATAGAGGGTGTGGACAGAGAAAAAAACTTTTCTTGCACTCATGCAGCTCTAGCAGCCAGGTTCGTTGGCTGACTTTTTCAGGCAACCTCGTGGATTTCACTAGAACAAGATGACTGAAGGAAACTAGGTTCAGATTGCTTTCTAAAACCACTGGAAAAAAAGAATACAGCTCTGTCAATGGCTGCCATAAATGGTCACGAGAAAGAACTAGTGGAATGCACCTGAATCCCAGGGAACAAGGGATGGGTTTCCAGTGGCATCTGGTGGGTACCAGTGAAAACAGAACCCAGAATAATTATGGAGAATCCGAACAGATTCAACAAGATAATTCATAAGTTCTAACACCAACACCAACATGTGTGCTCAGATGTTCTCAAAGAGGTGTTGGTCCTGCATGGCTTAGTTCTACACTATGGAAGCATGGATCAGAGGTTATATAATATAATATAATAATGTGATATAAGAACACTATTAACCATTAACCAAACTAAACGTATCCTGTGCCAGAGGGAAACGTGGACTCGGAAATCCTTCCGAACAGGCATGCTCTGCAGAAGGTTGTGAGTAGGGTGCAACTTGGCACCACTGCAACACAAGATGGCTGACCGCTGGTTGGCTTGTCAGGATCATTGCCTGGGGACCACTTTATAGCTGTCACTGCATGCTGAGTCATAAGTGTGCTGTAACTGTCCGTGTGCTGTAACTCGGCACTGCATGCCGAGTCATGAGTGTGCTGTAACTGTCCTGGGATATTTTCTTTCTTCCACTAACCGGCTGTCTTTGCTGATCAACCCAACTGAAGAACGGCAGCTACCACATCATAACAGCCATCGCACAGGCTTATTAGAAATGTGCAACATTCCCACACTCCTCCACCATGGATTTCATTCCTTCTCTCCTTCCAAACTCACAATTGTTCATAACACTGACCACACATTCCCAGCTTGACGCGTTTGGTCAGTCAAAGAGACATGGATAATGATGTAACTCTACTCTAGTCCAAAACTAACTGTAGTAGCTGCTTTATGAGTTGCCTTTTTACAAACTGTCCGCAGTCATCATTCCTCTACACTGCTTTTAACTTAAATTCTACACACATAACCCGTTTCATGGCTTTATCAGCCACAGTACCATGGCAGATGCCATGAGAGCATACCAAACATTCCTTTCCCATGTATATCAATTAAAACGTTTCCTCACAGAGCCTGGCATAGATAAGATAAAGGAATACACAGACTTCTGCACTACCACCAAACAGTTGTCTTTTATGTTTTCGGCCCCCAGCATTAAAAGAACTGCAGCTTGAATGTAGACCGTCTCTCCAGAAAATAAAATCAATGCAGTGTCTTTATTCAAGAAGTCCCCATCTGTGTGAGCGGTGGAGGGAAGATACCATATGTCTGGAATAAGCCTCCTTCTATATTAGGAGTTCCGGACTGTGGAAACAGCTATACTCTAAAAATCTTCCCCATATATTTTGGCCAACACATACAAGTAACAGAATTCCAATCCGAATTTAAATTTAACAGAATGCTGTATACCAACAACCATAATGCTTATGCGTTATCCACATCTTAAGACAAACGGTACAGTGATGTGATGACTCAGTACTCTTCTCCATACATTTTTATTTCCACATATGCTTTCCCCACAGCCTTTACCCTTCCTTCATTCTCCATCTCAACACCTGCACCTTATTACATAAACATACCACTCACCTACACAAGAAGTGACTAAATATCTTGCACTACGCATCATCATTGCACCACCAATTAATTCCCAAATGAACAGAAAACAGCAATTTACGATCAAGAGGGGACTGGGCCACGCTGACACTGCCATACGCTTTGCTCAGTTTATCAGAAGAGCGGGGTAGATTGGATTCAAATTCATTTCAACCACAATTTAACTTTCAAGAATTGGAATTTAAAATGATTTAAATAAAAAGTTGATTTTTTTTAATTTTGAATTGTGATTTAACTCTATTTGTTGTTGTTCTTTAATCATTGATTTTTATCCATCCTGCAGCAGAACACGATGCCGTGCTTGCCCAGCTGTTCATGACACAGAAGGGAAAGGGCAGGCTCCTATGGAATTAAGTATGCCATTAAACTGGAGTATATCGTGTTGTTTGCTGTGAATCAAAGAAAAACAATGCTAGATAAGAGACTGAAGGCTTATCAAGTCAAGCATTTTATTAACATACCAGCCAACTGGTCGCCACGAGGTGCCCACATGAGCACAGAAGGGCCCTTGTCATGTGCCCTCTCCAGCTGACTGATGCGCAGACTCCAAAGGTCACAAAAAACCCTTCGTCTTGTTGGCACAAACTTCTACCAAACTCTCCTGCATTCCCATTCCATTCTGTGTTCATATTAGTCACAATACATTGTTTATTCTTCCAGTAGAGGAGTATAGAGACTTCTTCTTCTTCAAGTGCCATGTCCTCATAGAACATTGAAAATCAGTAGCATAATCTGTTTTTCCCCCTAAAGCTTTTCTAAATTGAAAAGCTGTGCCCACTGTGAACCATTGGCTTATATTCTTAAGCTAGAATGTTATTCTACACCCCATCTCTTTTGAATTTGAAGGATAACCTGTAGCAGATGACATTTGTTATTGCGCATTATGTGACCAAAATATTGCTTTTTATTCTCTTTATGGTATTGAGTATTTCTATCTTTTTATTTAATGGAGACAAGCATTTCCCATACTGAACACCATGTATCTAGTTTTCTGGAGGACATACAGCATTTTCGATTTATAAGACTGTATTTTTGTCTTAATTTGTAAGACTAAAAACTGAGGGTTGTCTTATACATGGAAGTAAGTCAAGGAGAGACACGTGCAACCTCAAAACCGTAATTTTGGGTTAAAAACGTCTTATACATGGGGCGCCTTATAAATGAAAAATATGGTATTGTAGAACTCTCTCCTGTTGAATGAAGCACATTTGCATTTTTGACTGTATGTATATTTTTAATGTGCATGCATGGCTTCAGGCACATAAAATACTAAATGACTTAGGAAGGAGTATATTTTTGAAATAAGGTGCACTTTTAGTCCCATTCGTTCAGTGACTAATACTTGGATTTAACTCCATCTTCTCTCCAGTCAGTCTGTCTGCACAGCTCAATGAGTAAGGCATCTGGTGGAAAAGCCAGAGACTAGAAATCTCAGTCAACTAGATATCTGGCTGTGCAGCTTTGGAAAAGCTGCATAGTCCCAGGATGACCTGAAAAGAAGGAAAGAGTAAATCACTTCTGACTAGGTTTCCCCTATAAGACTCTGAAAAAAAGGTAAGAAGTCAGAACTGGCTTGACAGCATGTGAGATTCGCCCCCGCCATCTACCTCCTTTCGCCCCGTCTGGGCTTGTAAGGACGACGCAGGATCTCTTGCAAACTTCCAACTTTTATTAACAACATTTACACATTTTGGTCCTCGCTGGCACAATCTCCCTTCTCGGGAATCAAAGGCTCGGTCTCTGACCAGAACTCAGCCATTTGCCCGGGAGTCACACCCGGCTCTACAGTCCACCACCAAACTGGCAGGTCTTTACTAATTGAATGGCCCAGGACCCATACTCAGTCTGGCTGGACTCTTTATTATGGAGGGGCTCCCACTCATAACTCCCATTGTCATTTCAAACAGTTCTGCTAGTTCTTCCTCTCGCCCGGGTTCTCGGCCAGAGCCCTCTGCAACTCTCGATGGCGTGCCTTGCGCACAAAGTACTCTTGCGCCTCTCACCTCTGCTCCCTCTCTGCCCCCAAAATGGAGCCTTCCTCGCCTTTTTCTCCCGCCATTCCCATAATGCCACTTCTCGTGGGAGTTTGAATGTCATCCATTCCTCTGTCCAGGGATCCTCTTTCACAACCTCCACAATCTCCTCCTCCACCTTCTTCTCTTCTCCCGTCCATCCTCCTAGTGCCAACCCTTGGTTTTTATCTCCTGCTTCCTCCACCTCTGCGGTGATACCTTCCCTTTCCTCTGGTCCAGTCTGACCCTTTGCGTTTCTCTGCCCAAGGTGTTTTCTTTGGAGAAGAGGGCACACCTTCCTTCTTATACAGCAGTCGGTTTATTATCCAGGGTGGTGTCATAGAGAGGGTGACAGACTAGAACTCTGGATCAAATGCCAACTTATACATGGAAACTCAGTGGGATAATGGAACTGCTAAAACTACAGTGGTACCTTGTATAAAGGAATTAATTTGTTCCAAACGAAATTATGTTAAGCAAATTTTCCTTTATACAAATTCCCATAGGAATGCATTGAAAATGGAGTAATCCCATTTTTATGTTGTACGGATTTTCCCCATAGGCAATTATGTTATGCAAATTTCCCCTATCTCCAGAATTTTTTATGTTGTACAAATTTTATGTTATACAAGCTGTCTGTTATACAAGGGTCCACTGTACTCGTTGATTATCCCACTTACCTTGAAAGCTCTGTTAAGATCACTATAAATTGGTTCCAACTTGTTGGCACGTATGGCAACTAACTTTCTCCAGCCAGCTTAAGACAGCACCCTCTCTACCCTCACAACAGCCTTGCAGTCACACACAAAGAAAGAGCAAGCAAGCAAGCTGGAGAGAGGCTGGCCTAAATTCGTTGCTCAGTGGGGACATGAACAGGGATTTTCCTGCATATAATTCTATCACTCTTAACAGTAATACCAGCCTTGTTTAATATATATAGAGAGGTATGGAGCACTGCTTCTTGTTTTAAGGCAAGGCAGAGTCTTGGAGATTTGTAATGTCCATTTGTTGGACATTTACAAATGTTTGCAGTATTCTTTTAACCTATTGGGAAGGGGGACTCGTTGGCTGTTAGAAAAACCCAGTGCACGCATAGGGGTTTTGCCCGTGCTGGTTCTAACAAAAACCAATAAGTGACATCCAGCAGCGCTCCGCCTTAAGAATGTGCTCCGTGATACTGTTCTTTTTTGACATACATGTGTTCTTCTACTTGTCCTCTGCCTGCTTCACAACACGTCACCAGCTAGCTGAATGCACTTTTCCACTGTGCTTTTCCCCCCTCTTGCCCTCCCCATCGCAAGATGTGGGTTGGCAAAGAAACAAGCAATGCACTGCCATGTCTTGCAGAGACAGGAACAAGATGCTTTACTCATGAGATCAGACTATGGCACCCATCCTGGGAACAATGGATGAGACCCACTATCACTCTCCAAAAACTACTGACACACCTATTGCAGACACTTTGTAAGCTCTCTAAGTGTACACATAGAGTTTTGGCAGCCCTTTGCTTTGCTGAAAGCCAATCTGGGCCCAAAAGCAATCCCAACTGTCTACAGAAGTCCACTTTTTAAAGGCGTTGTCTTTATTTTAAAAAAATGTCAAATGTTATTCCACCCATCCATCTGTCCATCCATATGCAAATGTGACTGCATGCGAGCTTTGTGTACAACCTAATGATCTCTAACTTGCATTTTAACAAGAGCAGGGAAAAAAAGGAACCAAGAGATTCACAAACATGCATTTGCTGTGAACAGCCATAACTCCTTATTATGCAGGGAAATCTTCAGGGCTACAAAAAGGTCCCCGTGATTACAGTGCAATTGCTGGCATGCCATCTTGCTTCTACCGTGCAAATTCTGAAATCTGGGTGGCTTGACATGGTCTGTGAAGCAATCTTAACTGCAAATTTAAGACCTTGGAGATGAAGAGGAAAACCTGAGAATATTCATGGATTGTATAACTAAATTGAGACAGCAAACAGGAACATTACAGGAAGGAGTCAATGGGCATCTACATTGGTAGATGATCTCCTTCCTGCTTTTCTCCTACTCCATCAATACTCTCCATGGTTTCCATCACCTGTTGTGAGAAAAGGTGTGTCATACAGTGGGCAGATTATTCAGTTTGGGCAGGGTGGACGTTCACTGCAGAGGACCACTGTGTCACTTTATGAAAGTTGCTACACTTTAGCCTAGCCAATTTCCCAAGGTGATGGATGCAGGTATGTCCAAATTTTGGCCCTCCAGATGTTTTGGACCACAACTCCCAGAATTCTAAGCCTGGATTTCTAATGGCAAAGGACTGTGGGAGTTGTGGTCCAAAACATCTGGAGGGCCGAAGTCTGGACATGCCCGGATTAGGGTAAAAGAGTGTAAGCGCAGATATTGTTTACTTAAACTTACTACACTATACAAATGCTACATCATAATAGAAGACCACTTGATTAGCAGAACACTCATGCAAGTAAAGAACATACTAAACATAATAACTCATCCAGCAGCCTTATTATTTAAACCTGGCTCTAGTTTCTGTAAAAAAAATATGTCTGCTCTCTGACCTCATGACTCCAATCTTTCCTCCTTCCCCAATTACCTGCAACAGAGTTGCTGACTGTGTAGCCCTCCAGATGTTGTGCTGTACTGGACCTTCTGTCAGACCAAGCTAGCACAGCCATGGTGAGACACAGTAGGAACTGCAGTCCAAAAACATCTGGATTTCCACTTGTCCTCCGCAGGCTCTGATCAGATTCCAGCCAACCCCAGATTTTGTTTTTCGGCCCTCATGCTGGGCACAACCGGTGAGGACACACAAACCTCCTTTGGGAAGATGAAACTTCCCAAACTATGAATATTCTTCATTTCCATCTGGTTTCCAAAGCTACCCAGCCACACAGCTGATCTTTAAAACTTGACACAGGCTGTGACACCTGTATCTACCGACATGATCAGTCAACATGAACATTCTCTTTCCTCCTGGAGTCTCTCAAAATCAAACCCAACCAGCTGTTTGCGCTCCACAAAGTCCAACATCTGGTCACCTCCACCAAGGAGGATTTGCTGGTGGCTTTATCATTCCTGTGGTTTATCCTTCTGCATATGTTATTGCCTCCAAGTCTGTTTATTTATCCAAACAAAAACAATAAACACATTGTCTGTGTTTTACCAGTGATTCTGAAATGCTAGAAGAAAGGGGGGGGAGGAGGGAGGTCAGTTGATGAGATCGATATGCTTCCTGTATCTTTTCTGGGCCAAGAACATATTTCCCAGGATCCAGCTTAAAAGCCTTGGTGGCCTCAGTCCACAGTTTAGCAATTAAGAGGGTGGGACAATTGTTCATTTGAACTGGCAGTCACAACAGAAGGCTGAAATTAAAGGTCCGCTGAAAGCAACTCAAAGCAACATAAACAATTACACAACACACACGGCCACCAGCACGCTGCTTGGAATGTGCCAGATGCCAAGAACTACCTCCTCAAGCACAATAATGGAAATCACACTTCACTGTCAGGTCATTATGAAGAAAGAGATCACTCCCACCAATGGCAGGATTTCCACAAAAGGTACAGCAAACAATGCAATGAAAGAAATCATGAAGCCTACTTTCACAAAATGCCTATACTGCATACCTTCCGTGGGTTATCGTCCTACATCTAGGGTGAGCCTTCCAGAGATGGAGGACCACCAACTGCGTAACCTTCATATGCAGGGGCAGCACTGAATCACAGATAAAGATGCAGGCTGGGAGAAGGCAGATATCTGAATTCCAAGCCACATAGAGCTTTAGATTAAAACCAGTCAAGGAAATAGATAGAAGGTTCTGTTGTTCAAAGAGTAATAAGTTATGTTCCATTTTCTCATTCTTAGACAACAGTGGTGCTGTGTTGTTTCAGACTAGGGCAGGCATGTCCAAACTTCGGCCCTCCTGATGTTTTGGACCACAACTCCCAGAATTCTAAGCTTAGACTGCCAATGACAAAGGACTGTGGGAGTTGCGGTCCAAAACATCAGGAGGGCCGAAGTTTGGACATATCTGGACTAGGGTGATTCTTCAAAGGAAAACCTATACTGAAATTTTGTTTTGCTGGTTTTGTCTATAGTAGGCAAAGCTGTAGTATGTTTGCTCAAATAAGGAGAAGAGTTAACTAGAGCTAAATTTTCATTGGGTAAATTGTGGATAGCTATAAGGGGAATTAGCTGGCTTGATAGCTCAGTGCATCTGACTGTGGGGCCAGAGGTTGGGAGTTCATTTCTCCACTGTGCTCCTCCTGTGAATGTCCAGCTTGTGTGGCCTTGGGCAAAGCTGCACAGTCCCAGGGTGGCCCCAGAAGAAGGGAAGGGCAAACCACATCCGAGTACTGTACGAGAGCCTGTGTCGAGTTTTAAAGCTTGGAAAACCCTGAAAAGGGTTGCCTATAATTGACTTAACAACATGCAGTTATGTGTGTGTGCCTGTATGTGCGTGCATGTCATTTGTGAAAGTTGGAAAGTTGGACTAATTATCTCTTTCACAGCATTGTTTACCATATTCACATACACACCATGGATTTCTTCAAGACCACTTTACAGTTGCATGAATAATCTAATAAGGCTAGGAAGCAAAATTTCAATTTCCCATGCATTCTTTTATTAAGGCAATAAAAGTTTTGTAGCTTTGTGCTCTACAGAGAAAGGAGATGTATGGCAAGCAGAAGGCAGTGTTATTGTCTAGGATGGCTAACAGGCAAGCACCCTTCACGAAGAGGCCACCAAAATCACAACTTGTTGAAACTTCTCCCCATCACAGTTTATTCCATTTTAATTCCATTGTGTGTCCCTTGTATCACAACTTTCTCTTCTTTCACCTGCTTCTGATGTTCATGATAATGTACTGAAAGCCATTCTATCCATTGGTCTGAAAATCATAGCGAGGTGGAGGTAGAGGGGTTTTAGAAGAATAAAATTAACATTTGATTTTGAGGATCTAGACCAATGGTTCTCAGCCTGTGGGTCCCCATATGTTCCTGGACTGCAACTCCCGGAAACCCCTTCTAGCACAGCGAGTGGTGGAGGCTTCTCGGAGTTACAGTCCAGGAACATCTGGGAACCCACAGGTTGAGAACCACTGGTCTAGATTCTAGAGATACAACTTTGAGATAAAAAGTATATAGTAGAGCGAGTGGACAAACAATCCCACAGAGCTGCTTCCATCACTGGATTAAGAAATTGTGTAAAAGTTGGCAAAGCAGCATTTCTAGATTCTATGTCTGAATTGTTCTGAGTGGGGGGGAGCGGAGGGGCAGCAGGCTGTCCAGCGCCCTCTCTCCATTTTGGCGCCCAAGGCAACTGCCTAGTTCGCCTTAATGGAAGCACCAGCCCTGATTGTATACCACCCATCATGACTATTCTGGCAGGGTTACACCAGCAGTAGCAGTAGTTGAAATAACCCCCACCACTATCTTCCTATGCCATAAATTTGTGAATAATTATAATAACAACAAAACTAATGACAACAACACCTTATTGGATCTGTGACTGTCAATTCAACAAAGACTGAATTGACATTGAAAAGGGCATTCAGACAACAGCAAACAAAGGTCAAATTAAAGCACAGGGGTCTGCAAGAGTTTCATGGGGGGTGTTAGCAAAGGCCTCTTTGAAAAGCTCAGCCTGCACACATTTTTTTGAAGTCCAAAAAGGGGGAAGCCTGGCAGACATCAACAGGCAACATCATAGCATCGCAGCCACCAACAAGAAAGCCTGGTTCCTAGCAGAGGATCTCCAGATCACTCTAGGGGTGGCCACTTACAGACGCAAAGCCTAGGTAGATCTGATGGCCTAAGGAGATGATCTTAAGGAAAGACATTCTGACAGGTAGCAAGGTCTCAAGCCAGGGTGGGCTTTTAGGATGCCACAACGTTGTCATGTTTTGCTTTGCTTTGCTTTTTGCTTTTGGTTTTGTTTATTTCCTAACCTCCCACTCCTCTGAAGCACAAACCCACTGGCCTAAAGAAAACCTCACTCTCATTTCACACTTTGGATGTCCAAAGCAAAATTAACCGTCTACAATCCTGACAAAGCACAGGGACAAAACTATCCATAGAGCTGCTTCTACCCTCGGCTAAAGATATTTCTGGTTTTACACTCCTTTAGCACCATCTAGTGACCAGCAAGGTTACTTATTATCATGTGATGTTCATAGAATGCTGGGCTGGCATCTTGGAAAATAAACTGATCAGGACATTAAAAAGAGTCTCCAAGAATATAAACATATGCCCAGTTGTCTTCATGTCATAGCTATACTATTCTGATTGACCAGTAATTTACAATACAGGAACGTGAGATATAAATAAGCAAGGAAACACTCATCTTACACAAGATCTTACATGCAAGACCTCATGTATTGTTGCACTCATGTAGGCAGCATAAATATATTATTGCATCATTACCCAGCTTATTTTTATGAAGCGGTGAATTTACAGTAACTGTACATCTATAGGAAGAAGAAATATTAAAGCCTCAGGTCACAATCTGGTCAAAAGCACTTCCAGCAACACAACTGGCCACATCACATTTGGGGATGGAGTAGGGTGGAAAAAGAGAAGCTACATGGTCCTCGTATACAATCCAGATAAGCAGGTGATGTATTTTTAAGACCACTAAGGAAACTGCAAACATACATAAGCTAGCATTCAACTCTGCATTAATCATCTCCAGGCTGGAATGCTGCTGCAGAAACATGAGAGTTCCATAATCCATAACCAGATATGCAGGCCAGGTTCTTTTTTTTAATGCAAATTCCAAAGTGGGGGCTCTAAAAATAGCTTATAGCTGCCCAGTTTGACGAAGATCCATGTGAATTAAAAGCAAACTTTTTTTGTAATTGTTTAAAAAAATATTATGTTACAATGGTTCTCAAACTTGGGTCTCCAGATATTCTTGGACTACAGCTCCCAGGAATCTAGGCTAGCACAGTTAGTGGTAAAGGCTTCAGAGAGTTTAGTCCAAGAACATCTGACTGAAGAAGCTACTTGGATGAGGAGTGAAACGTTTCAGTCTCTCAAGAAAAGAAGTCCACTTGCCATTACTCAAATTCCAGATACTGCTCTAATAGATATTTAACCTTGTGGCACAGTGGTTAAATGCCTGTACTGCAGGTAAAACTGCTCACAACCTGGGGTTCAATTCCAGGTAGCAGGCTCATGGTTGACTCAGCCTTCCATCCTTCCGAGGTTGGTAAAATCAATACCCAGTTTGCTGGGGGGAGGGCAATGTGTAGCCTGCATAATTATATTGTAAATTGCCCAGAGACTACTTGAAGTGCTACGGGGTGGTATATAAGCAGATAAACCAGGACTCAGGAGGCCTGGTTTGAATCCCCATTCAGCCATGGAAACTCAATGCGGGACTGGAACGGGTAAAACCACTCCTTAAACTATCTCACTTACCTTGAAGCCTTGTTAGGGTCGCTATAAGTCAATTCCACCTCGACAATGCATAGCATCAACAATAAACATAACTCACTCTAGCCTTCTGCCTGCATTAACTTTGTTTGAATCTGGATTATTTAAATGTTTTTAACATAATCCACACTTGGGGTAATTATGCTGATACGGTTTAACAAATATTACAATGATGACCTGTTTCCACAGCCATCTAGCCACATGTGTACAAATGGAAAAAATGTGAATTCCCCTCTCCCTGGCAGGTCAGTTGTGATGTGGAGCATCCTGTGGAACAAGCACCGAAGTCTATTCAACAATTGATACAATACTCTTCCCCTATTACGATGCCATGTTATGGTATTTTTGGATGTTTTATTAGACTGCTTACTTCTTAAATGTGTGTGTGTGTGTGTGTGTGTGTGTGTGTGTGTGTGTTGCGTCGTTACAGTCGTGACCGACCCTTCGTGACCCCATGTCCATGGAGTTTTCTTGGCAGGAATACTGGAGTGGCTTGCCAGTTCCTACTCCAGGCACCTACAGCATCTGGTATTCCTTGGTGGTCTCCCATCCAAGTACTAACCAGGGCCGACCCTGCTTAGCTTCCGAAATCAGGTGAGATCGGATGTGCTTAGGGCATACTAAGCGCTATTCTGCTGCATCACAGAAAGACAACGACCCTATTTTTTAGTGATAAACAAATATAAGTTTGTTTATTTATTTCTGTGTATAAGCAAATGTCTATCCATTTAAAAACCTTTCAGTTTTGCTTCCCAAATATTAACTAAGATGCTGTCGGTCATATATTGTGTCCTCTTCAATATTCTGGCATTGTTTGGGTTATTCAGCAGAAGAGTAGGAAAAGCTATAGAAAGACTAGCCTGTCCGCCCCACCCCCGCACATGAATTACCACTAATGCTCAATGCAAGCCTCAAACTAATGTTAAGGACAAAATCCAGGTTGCTTCATCTTCTGGAAAGACCATTAGAATCATTTGCAAGCTCCAGACAAAAAGTAGCTGCCAGTCTCTCTCTAGAGTTGAAACTGGAAAGGATGTCATTAAAAGCTTCACATTCCTCCAGGGAATGGTCAGGTATTAAGGAAATACAGTGGTACCTTGTATAAAGGAATTAATTCGTTCCAAATGAAATTATGTTAAGCAAATTTTCCTTTATACAAATTTCCCATAGGAATGCATTGAAAGCAGAGTAATCCCATTTTTATGTTGTACGGATTTTCCCCATAGGCAATTATGTTAAGCAAATTTCCCCTATCTCCGGAATTTTTTATGTTGTACAAATTTTCTGTTATACAAGCTGTCTGTTATACAAGGTACCACTGTATTAAAACAGTGTTTTAAAAATCACAAATCCAGTATAAATGTCTCCGATGATTTTGGAAGAACCTCATTTTAGTGGATTTCACTAGATGAATGAATTCAGATATAAAGATAGCAGATAAAAAACAAGACGTGAACTTGTCTGTGGAGGTTCACATTAAAATATAGTATTACCTCAGTTAAAGTAATTAATTCATTCTCCAGGCCATTTTGTATTGCAAAAACTTCTTAAGCCAAAATGCAGTTTCCCATAGGAATACATTGAAAACCAATTAATCCATCCTAGAGGTCTGAAAAAAGGCAAACTGGGGCATTCCATTTAAAAGTTTCTTATACTGAGTCACCCCCATTTCCTATAATTTCTTTTCTTAAACCAAGTTTTTCTTTAACCTACAGTGGTACATATGATGCGCTATATGTACCACTGTATAGCACATCATCTTTAAGGTGCCATAATGTTTTCCTCTTTGGTTCTTCTTTATTTTTTTCATTTTTGTTTTATTTTTGCCTGGCAGAAAAAAGTTTTGAAGGTGCCACAAGGTTTTTGCTTCTCCCTTTTGGCCTTCTACAACGGTAAACTAAGCTACTTCTTCAAAAAAAAAAAAAAACTGCAGCTATGAAATGCACTAGAATTAGAGACGGAAACATATTCCAGACCACCAGAGGGAGATGCAGAGCTGATGCAAGTTGCAGAACACAGTTCAGGCTATGAACTAATTCCCATGCTGAAAGTGTGTATCAGGAGGAAGGGACATTTAGCACTAGGATCCCATGGAATGTATGGGGGGGGCATTTAATTTGGGGTCGAAATAGCCTTGTGTTTTGACCCTGAAAAGGGTCAAGTATCTTCAAATGCAACTTTTTTAAAAGGTTAGAAAACATGCAGCTATTTTTCTCTGTTTTTATCTGAGCAAACGGAAGCTTCTTTATGTTCATAATGGTACCCTAACAGCCTCCTACTCCGTGTAGTTTCCTGGCCGCACATAAAGTAACACCATTAACTCCTCACAGTAATTAATGGTGGAAGAAAACAATCAGCAAGAAAGCTACCATCAGATTCAAACCCCCAAGGCCAACTTAAATAGGGGTGTGGTGGCTCAGTGAACTAGAGCGCTGAAACAGTTGGCTGCCAAGTCGGCAGCTTGGTGGTTCAAATCCTTGGTGGCACGCAGCACAGCGAGCTCCCGCTATTAACCCCAGCCCCTGCCAAGCTAGCAGTTCGGAAGCATGTCAATGCAAGGAGATAAACTGCTATAAAAAGCGGGGAGGTAAACAGTATTCCGTGCAGCCATGCTGGCCACGTGGCAACAGACATGCAAAGCACTGGCTCTTTGGCTTGAAAACGGAGATGAGCACCACCCCTAGAGTCGGACATGATCAGCCAGTGCGGGGGGGGGGGGACCTTTTATATATGCCAGTCAAAAACTCTCCATGCTTTCCTTAATATAGCTGTGTTAATTATCTCTACTTCCAGGAAGATGACAATGATGTACCACCAGTGTTTGGGCATGAGCTAATCTCAGTGTGTCTGGGATTTCATATTCAGGAAGGTGAAACTCTGCCTGTTCTCAACATACAAGAATCAGCCTTTTTCTCCTATAACAAGGTACTGTATTTCCTAATCTTTATTGCATTTGCAAAGTTAGCATGCTGTTTGTTTTACAATGCTTTTAATAAGGCATCCAGTTTTAGGAAGTGGCTGCCAATGCACGTGACCGAAGCCCCACTTGACAACGGAATGCAATGTTTCTTGCAATTTCTGATATTCCACTAGCCCAGCCTCTGTCTGTGTCTATCATCTCCATACAACTGGTTGAGGATGAAGGGATTATTGCTGATCACATCTGAAGGGTAACACGTTTGGAGAATGAACAAGATGTCTACCAAGATAAAGCTTTACAGGTTAAACAGAGGAATCAGCCTTACTTCTTGCACAGGACAATTTTGTCTGCTTTTGGATACAATCAAAAATTACTTCAGTTTTGCAGTTGACAATTTTTAAAAAACATTTCATATTTTTGTCAGCAAAACCAACAATTTGTGTTAAAATAAATAAATAAATAAATAAATAAATAAATAAATAAATAAATAAATAAAAAGTGCTTAAACAATCAATCATTAAAAGGCAATAATTTAGCATTTATATATTATTATTCTACGTGCGGAGAGTCTTTTGTTTACAGTATACCACAGATAATACCCCGTCTTCTTATTGCTGTCATTTCCACTAATTCCACTCAAGAGAACTGCTGAACAGAATAGAGCACATCAAAAACAGTGTGTTTGGGCTTGTCAGTTCTACTTCTAAAGGAACTCTTTTTTAAAAAAAATAATAATCAGAAATTGTCTCTGAAAGGTACTTATACTTATCCACTTGATCTTTTTTTTTAAAAAAGTAAAAGGAATTTTACTCATCATAAGTAACTTCACCTACACTCTCTAACCGGTTCCCATGATAGTAGCACAAACTCCAATTGAGCCTTTGTGTTGGCTAAGATCAAGTGTAGTATTTGTCCAGATTCTTAAGCAAAGGTGTGTCCTAAACACTACCTGAATTCTGCAAGACACACTTCCCTTTGGATGGCTACGTGCTGAGCTTACATTCTGTTTGTGTGCTGCTCCACACCTCCCATTGGTAGTGATTCGATCAAGCTCACTATTTGTGCTAAGACAAGGAGATACTTCTCCCTCTTTCTACCCCAAGCAATCAACCCATTGCTACAGCTGCCCATATGAAAAGAAGTTGTGGGGACCTACCTCACCTGAGCTGGCTGCTGCAACAGAGAATGAGTAAGGGATGCAGAAGTAGGAAAGAGAGGTCAATCTGTATGCCAAAACCCATTTAATTAATGTGTGAGAAAAGAGCACTGGTTCTACTGGGTCTTGGACATTTTGGCCCTCCCCAAAGAGGCCTTGAGTTAGCAAACATCTGTTAAAAAAACAAACAACTTATCTGCTGAGTAGGGGGTCTGCCTCTTTGCACTCAAGCTGGTCAGCTGGCAGGCAGCAGCTATGAGTCCAAACAGATGAATGCATGGAGATCCCAGTTCACATGAACTCTGACCAGAGTTAAAAGCACTTTATAGATCAACTATGACCGGTGTGGTGGAAAGATGATACTAAACACAAAAAGAAACCTAGACACAAAAAGTAGCAAGTCAACATGCTCGCATGATTGCACACCCACTGTGGTTTTGTAAAAAAAAAATCTCAAAAAAGCTGGGCCATAAAAATGCAGAAGCTGTGTACACACACAGTCATTTCTCACTACAATCATACCTGAGTTTTAAAGTAATTACATGAACTTTAAAAAAAACGAATGGGTGGAGGTCCAACTTATGATTGACGACTGGCAATAAGAACAGTCAGGCAGAAGTTGCTTCATATTTTAAAAGGCTACGCATGACAGGATTCTTAACTCACTGGTCTCTTTTGATGACGCTTGAAGTTTGAGGTTAACCTTTAGTGTCATATATTGTTGTGTGCTGCCAAAGGTTGATTCCAACTTATGCTAACCCTGGTTAGGCTTTTCAGGGTATGCGAGATATTAAAGGAATAGTTTTACCATTCACACACACACACACACACACACACACACACACACACACACACA
>JAHTLZ010000016.1:79947408-79973341 GCA_023846285.1 Phrynocephalus versicolor
GTGTGTGTGTGTGTGTGTGTGTGTGTGTGTGTAAGAGGAACATGACCCAAAGAACATGACCCACTTTTCCAGCCCTGATTTGGTCCTATCTACCCCCGCAAGCTGGGTACTCAGTTTACCAACTTCAGAAGGATGTAAGGATGAACCAACCTTGAGTAGTTAGCTGGCAGTGAACTCTGGTTGTAAGCAGAGGTTTGGCTGCCGTATTGCATTTTAAACCCTGCACCATGAGACCACTTGTTAAGCAATAATTCTTGGAATATTTTGTGCATATTAGAAATAGCCTTAGCTTGGAAGATTAGGCTTCTTCCATTCAGAAAGGAAAATCCAACACATAAAAATAAAGTCTAAATAAAGATGCATCTTAATCCTTCCTTGATGCATCTCAATCCTTAATCTAAGGACATTACAAAAAGAAATGGCAGAAGGCATATTTCAACAGAAAATGCATGAGTAATCTTTATACTGTAGAGGTGACCTTTAGAATTCAAAGTTATAAAAGATGGAACACTAGGACTACTGCACATTAACAAGCTCCTTAGTGCTTTTTGTCTTGTTTTGCTTTTTGAAGAAAGGACATAGTCTTACTGACAACAATGTTGATACAAAGTTAGCTGTGCAAGTTGGTACATAGTATTTTCCAAGTGTAACAAGGCCAAATATCGAGCAAAATGATCACCTATAGAATTTCAAAGCAAAGTCAACTCAATTCCCATACAAGTATACATTATGACCTGGTGCAGCAAATGGTATGGCAACTATTTTAACTAGAAGTAAATAAACCCCCCCCCCAAAAAAAAAAACCTGGTAAGAATACAACAAATATCCTTTGAGGAGAATGACTAATGTTTCCATTTTACAAAGGGGAGCTAACAACCAGAGAAAAAGATGTGCTGGTGGCCCCTGAAAGGGTTTACTGCTGAGTACTGTAATGTCTCTCAAGCCGATCTTGAATGTTAACCTGTCAATCTATATTGCTAAAAATCTATATTGCTAAATATAGTCCAGCCGCACCCTAAGAGGCTGGACTGAGCTCTGTTTCTCTCCATTCTCAGGTCTCGTTATCACATGGGAAATTAAATGGCATCTTACACACTCCTAAGCTCTTGTTGCTCATTGATGTGTTTGGCAAAAGAGATTATAAAACTCTGAAAAATGTAAAGTTTTGTTTTGAGCAGGGTCCTACTTTCTCCAGCTGTTTGAAAAAAACAGCAAACCTTGTCATTTGTACAGTAAGAATTTGCCTTCATCTATGTAACCACCAAACAACATCAGAACAAATGGTACAAAGATACATAAGGAACTTGATCTTGGACTCATGCACCATGTGTGACTTCTGTATAAACAAAACACAACTCTCTGATCCTTATCTCCTGAAGTTTAATCTGTAGAAGTTCTAAACAGCCAACATCAAATTACAGTCATGCAAAATCCACTGAACCCTGCTAAACTGGTAGATAAGGAGAATCCAGTATTTCCTCTTCTAACATACCGGTATGTTAAAATACTTTCCATACAAATCACTGGGGAAGATTTATTAGACTCCTACCAATTACAGGAAACTAAAAGCTTTCTTTTGGATCATGCTTACTAATACATAAAGCTTTTCCTATTCTTAACAGTCCAAAGGCAAACCAAAAGCGAACAGGGGAAATATATGACTGGCTCCATTTGAAAGGGAGGTGTTGATACTACGAGGCGGGGGGGGGGTGGCCTCTGCTTTTTAAACTTGATCAGCAGACAAGTTGGCCTGCAGGTAACCCAGCTGCTTCTGCCACCTGCAGAGATCTGAAGCCCCACATGTGCCTGGGAATGGGAATCCGTGGGAAATGGGCAGTTAATTCTTTTCTTCCCCTGTGTAAATAACTACAGAAGCAGAACTGTTTCTGCCCAAGGTTTTCACCACTGTAACATTCAGACTTGCTCCCACAACTACTACTGGACCCAGTGGTCCAATGGAGGGAGGAAACAGTGCTCTATCAATGCACTCCAGATATTTTGGATCACAACTCCCAGAATTCCAAGCCTGTATGTATTGCCAATGACAAAGAATTGGGAGTTATGGTCCAAAACATCTGGGGAGCCGAAGGTTCGCCACCACTACCCTAGACAGCTTGGGACCTCAGTATGTCTCAGAGTGGCTCCTACCAAGAAGAACTGCCTAGATCAATGCAGGGTATTTGGGAGTCCTGACTCCAAAGGCGGCTCAGAAGGTGAGGACAAGGAGTTGGGTCTTCTCAGATGTCACCCTGCCATTTATGGAACCGTCTCCCTCAGGTGTTGTGGGTTATGTTCATTTATTAAAAATTGTAATATTGTCTGTATAACTATTTTAAGTGCTGTAAGCTGCTCAGAGTAGCCCTAGGGCTAGATGGTTGTGAGAAGTTCATACTGAAATATAAATTGGGATCAACAATTAGTAGTAGGAAGTCCGTAATCCAGTTAAATTGCATTGGGGCCTTTCATTGTAACCAGTGATGAAAGCAAATATTACAGGTTTGCCAGGAACTCCTGTAATGCTTCACTTATATAAGGCACCAGGGAAGAGACTGCAATATTCCACCATTCAGGGCAGCTGGAGAACAGAAAGGAGAAGCAGGCCCAATAACTCATCCCATCTTCTCTGCTTACAGGTATAAGAGGCCTGCGCCTACCAGAGGCAGTGCCTCTGGCGTAAGCCTCGTGCACACTTATTGCCGCATTTTGCGCCATGATTGGTGCTGCAGACATTACTAGAACACTGAGGTAAATAATAATTAAAAAGTTAATATGCAACCCTATAAGGGCAAACCTTGTGTTTTAATGCTGTAAGATGTCCCTCAATTCCCTGCTCTCAATTACTTGAATATGTCTTAAGTGTATTAGACTATATATTGTCCCTCATTACTGTAAGCTGCCTTGGGTCCTTTTCCAAGGAGAAAGGCAGGGTAAAAATACTCTAAATAAATAAATATAGACTTTGCTTTTAAAGTCTATATTTATTAAAATAAATAAATATAGGCTTTGGTTTAAAAAGAAATGTTTTATTGCAACTATTTGCAGTTTTATATGGCTCTGTAGCTCAACCTGAGATTTTGCAATATAAACCAGACTGTAAATGTTTTCAATAAAACGAAAAAAATAATAGTGCCTTCTCGGATTTAAAAAATAAATAAATTTCCCAAACCCACTCCCACTGACATCAAGGCCAGCTGCATTTTTTTCAAGGCACCCTTCACCCCTTTTGCAACACTCTAGAGTCCCACACAGTTCTGAGATGAACTTTCCCAGAGAAATGACGACTACAATGACATCATTTGTGTGCAATAAATGTATCAAGCCAATACATTTAGGCTTAAGGCAAAACTATGAGCTGCATCACATGAAGAGGTTTCTGCTTCCTCTTTTCATCCTCCCTGCAAGCTACTTAAGTCTGCTCCAGATGGTTTCCCAATCCTCCAGAGCGGACATGAGGGTACTCCTTCCACAGAGGGGACTGCTTGTTCCTGGGCAGACTGACAGAGATCCCTGGGCACACACAACTCCTGCATCTACTCAAAGCAGGGGCAAAAAGGGTTTTCTTTTATTCAGCTACCTTAATGGTTTTCTGATACAAAGGGGGGAGGCTGGGAGATAAAAACAGAAGAGCAAAAGGATCAGCTGTTTAAATAACAGGGAAACATCTTTATTCGCTTTCAATAACAAGTGTTGATTTGCCAGTCATTTTCTTTTATGAAACATTAGACACTAACAAACAGCTTTACATCAATTGACACAGACTTGATGAAAGCATTGGCAATGCTCGTTTAAATGTGCTAATTCTGCCAACAGCCTCTGACGACAAGTTTAAGTGTTGATGGAAGGTACAGCTTCAACAGGTACTATAAAATTGGGGGAGGGGGGGATATCATTCTGAAGGTTCTAAGAGAAAAGTGCACAAGGAATATCAAGGCTTTCTTTGCACCCCATTGGTAAGGAAGAAAATTGCCTACCCTTGAGCTTAGTCCTGAGTAGGGAGGATTTGATTTAAATCAAAAAAATTGGATTTTTTTTTAAAAAAATATTTTTAACATTTCAACTGTGTTTTAAATTTAATGTATTTTTTTTAAAAAAAAATCATTGGTTTTTTGTTTGTTTGTTTTTTTAGCCATTCAAGTGTTAAGGGAGAAGTAAAGGTACTGGCCCCTATGGATGACTGTACAGCATGATTCTAAAGAACACTCAAGAATGAAAGCAACTGGTATAAACTTATTACCTATTTTTGTATTTGGATCTCCATAGGCTCTCATTCCTAGTTTTTGAAATTCAGCAGATCCAGCCAAAGGCACAGATAAATTTGGCCAAAAGAGTGGTTTTTAACTTTGGGGGAGTCATAACCTCTTTCAACAATAATCACTGGAACACATATAAAATTCTGCACACATTTTAGTTTACACGAAGAGAACAAAAATCATTTTTAGTGCTTGGTTCATACGTCTCACCAAGTATCAAGTTAACAACATCTAACCTAAAGGTTGACAGATTTATTCTATCATTATGTCTATATGTACGGCTTGTGTGCTTTGCCATATTTTCCAAACTATTATTAAACTAAAGTGCATAGAATGAAACAATGAAACAATTAAAGAGCAATTAGCACATATTTGTGCCTTGCCCCTCTTTTCTCTAAACAAATCAGTAAGGCAGTTCGTTACATGGATTAAAAAGCATGCCTGAAGTGAAACCCGTTCAGGAAGTGGGGAAGGCCATGGAAACAGATGGTCTCTTTACACTTTACAATTGTTTGTGATTACAGTCCCAATTTGAACACAGCCAGCATGTGATCGTTTTTAGGCGCTCCTTGGCCAGCCCTTGTTTATTTGCTGGGAATTTGAGGAGGTT
Source organism: Phrynocephalus versicolor (assembly GCA_023846285.1). NCBI lineage: Eukaryota > Metazoa > Chordata > Lepidosauria > Squamata > Agamidae > Phrynocephalus > Phrynocephalus versicolor. The sequence goes on from JAHTLZ010000016.1 coordinate 79,952,269, forward strand.
GCTCCATCTCAAATTGGCTGAACTCAACTTCTTGATAAGATACAGTACACACAATTTCATTGCACAGTTTATGATGAACGAGTCATAATTTAGGAATCTCCATTTCTATTAGATATGCGGATGTGACTTTATGTCAGGATTAAAGTATTTTCTGGTTTTCAAAACCAGAATATGCAGGAATGAAATTTATATTACTGGATTTATGAATTAGATATGCAGCCATTTGGAACAGAGACGCCCTAAGAGTGATTAGGCAGCAGCGGGGACGGGGTGGAGTGATGAAACTGCATTTAAAAAAGGAATTCCTTTATGAAAAAAATGCTTTAGGCAGGAAAGAGGTTTCGACCTTGCCTGTCAGATTCATATTAAGCTCTCTTACAGAGAGAAGCAAGGTGGGCCCTAAATTCCCATTTCAACTCTGTTCCCTGCACAAAAAGTCATTTAAAGAGTTAGTATAATTTATGGTGTGGATTTTAAAACAAGCTGCAAGTCTGTATTTGGTCAAATCAAGGGAAGAGTTCATAGAATCATAGAATCATACAGTTGGAAGAGGCCTCAATGGCCATCTAGTCCAACCGCCTGCCATGCAGGAACCCATCACAATATTTCCGACAGATGGCCATCCAGCCTCTGCTTAAAAACCTCCAAAGAAGGAGACTCCACCCCCACCCCCATGGCAGCATATTCCACTGCCAAACAGCTCTAACCGTCATGAAGTTCTTCCTAATGTTCATATGGAATCTCTTTTCCAGCAGTTTGAAACCATTCCCCCGAGTCCTAGTTAATAAGGGATAAAATTTCCATACTGTAATTCGTGGAATTACAGTAATACTAGACAGCTCAGTGGTTTAGGTCTCTGGCTGCAGAAACTACAGGGCCTCCTGAAAAAACAATCCAGCCTGTGTAACCTTCAAGGTCCTGGTTTTCATTTATAAAACCCCCCATGGCCTGGGACCTGAATACCTGGCAGAGCAAATCTCTCAGCGATCATCTTCGGCCCGACCAACCAGAATGTCGCGGGTGCACTCACTTTGGGTGGCCACACCCAGGGAGGCTCAGAAAACGGCCACCCGTAACCGAGCCTTCTCTGTGGCTGGTCCTGTGTTATGGAATCACTTCCCAAGTGAGTTGCGCCTTGCACAGTCCCTGCCAGCCTTCAAAAAGGCTTTAAAGACCATGCTCTTTCGTGACGTGTTTGGTGACTGTTAATTTTTTTTTTGTTCCCGTCCCGCCATCTCGCTATTGATTATCTTGCCATTGATTGTCTTTTTTTCTTTTTAAATTGTTTTTATTGTTGATGTTGTATTTAATTTGTTTATTATGTTCTCACTTTGTTGTAAACCGCCGGGGCTCCACCAGAAGACGGGTGGTATATAAGCACTAAAATAAATAAATAAATAAATAAATAAATAAATAAATAAATAGCCTTAGACATGCTGCAAAGTGCCAGGGCAGCTTCAGAAGGAGGGAGTTTCTAGATACAGAACCCGAGTGTTCTGTATCTAGAAAACCTCAGAAAGAGTTGCCACAATCACAACTGACTTGATGGCACACAACAATGATAACGGCAATGATGATGATGCAAAGAGATCTGCAGGATACACATACCTCACTTTGATTTGTAGTAAGGAAAAGAATCCTTTCAAGGCATGTCCTTTTATACAAGTTAGATTATCAGTTGCCGTTGGCGCACAAACCCCTCCGCTTGTGCACACCATAAAAATTAGGATAGGCAAGTACTGCTGCTGTGCTTCTCTGGGCCTTCGCCCAGGGAGAAAAATCTCAGGACACGCAATTCTAGAAGAGAAACTATGGATTCTGTGCATGAGGCAGCTCATAGCTTATGTACCTATCTCAGCGCATGCAAGCCACCCATGCATCTGCTCTACTGTCCTTGTGCAATATCAGCAAACCATAAGGCCAAGGAAGAAAGGTGAGGTGGAAGAGCTAGACAGTGGTTACATGCACTTAAGGCAGGTGTGGAGTGCCAATGTTGTGACTTTGGAATCTTCTTGCCCTGCCATGAGTTCTTAACATACCTTGTGACTAGAGATGGGCACAAATAAAAAAAAAATGGCATTTCGTTTGTCGTTTGTCGTTTAGGGGGTCCGTTTCGGTTCGTTTCCGTTTTTCGTGAATTTTTGCAAAAAATTTGTTTTCATTTTCATTCGTTTCGTTACCATTTTGTTACCATTTATTTCAATTTTTGTGTTTTTTTAGGATTTTAAGCAATTCACTCATATTGCAGTAATAGAAACGAAACGCACGACAAAATTTCCGGTGTTTCTGTTCGTTTCGTTTCATTTTAGAGACAAAATTTGTTTGTTGTTTCGTTACGTAACGAAACAAAAAAACAAAAACAGAAACGAAAAAATGTTCATTTCGTGCCCATCTCTACTTGTGACTAAGCAGGATGAGGCCTAAACATACTCTCCACATGTCACCTGCCCTATACATAAGGCCACAGGGGATGCGAACAACTGCTGAATGGCAGCAACTCCATGTATAGGGAGGCCTAGAAAATGGCTACTCAAAAACCAGGCCTTCTCAGTGGCCACCCCTACAGTTTGGAATAAATTGCCTAGTGAAATTTGCCTTGCACAGTCCCTGCTGGCCTTTAAAAGAGCCCTTAAGACTCTGCTATTTATGTGTATGTGTGTGTGTGTGGGGGGAGGTTATGTGTTTGTCCTGGCCATAGGTCCACCTTGCCAGTTATTCTTAGTTTATTTTCCTAGGTGTTTGTTGTAACTGATAATTCTATTGATTTGTCTAATAGATAGATAGATAGATAGATAGATAGATAGATAGATAGATAGATAGATAGATAGATAGATAGATATTATTTTGTAATTTGTGACTGCTGTATATATATATATACACACACACTTTGCTCCCTGCCTGTACACCAAAAAAAAAAAACTGGCTCCCCTCAAAGGCTCGAGTTTGCCACATGACTTGTTTAGTCCAGTTTATCCAAATCCTGGGTCCATTTATGCCAATTCTACTCATATTCATTTCCACAGTCAGCTGACTCAAGAACTGTTCCACCTCCCAAACTCGGTGATATCACAAGGCCCTGCCTACTTCTCAGTCCTGAAATCCCAGGGAATAGGTTGCTTCGTACCTATCAAGTGTCATATAAATTTGGCCTTGGTACTTAACACAGACTGTGGACAATCTTTTAAACTTCCAAAAGCTATTTCACAGCAGCCATGATCGTCTGGAATCTCTAAGCACTGCAACGGAGCAAATGCAAAACCAGTGGTTCCTCACTGACAACAGATCTCCACAAATTCAAAACTGGCAGCAGTTTTGTAGGCAGCATCCGCTTCCATACACCATGAAGCAATATAATAAAAAGTGTTGAGCTCTTGCAGGTTTTAGCCACCTAAAAGTTAAGAGGTCAGCTAGTTACAAGTAGCAATATTATATACTGCAACTTGCAGGTATAGGAAACAAGGCTTGAGCAAGGTTACTTTTCAAAATTTATGTCTTGAACAGTTACCGATGTTACTTTTTGTGTGCAAGAGGCAGTGTTCCTAGCTGCGTTTCAAATCATTGTTGGAGACATTTTGACAGAAATGTTTCAAGTTTCATGGCATTCTCTTATCAATCTTAAATGAAAAGGCAAGATGATTTTGCCTTTTTATTTTTGTTTTTTTCAAGGCGCCTTATCAGAAATGAGAGCACAGTTCCCTGTATTTTAGGGGGAGTGGCGTAAACAAGATCAATGCACAATGCAACAAATTACTTTTTTGTATCTGTGATTGGGTCAAGCATAATGCATAAAATAACACAAGTTGCTTTTTAAAAGCATCACTTCAGAATTTACTGGTACGAGTATTTGTCTTTGCTCTTAAGTATTTTGGATACACTTGTTTATTCATTGTTGTTGTTGTTCAGTCGTTCAGTCGTGTCCGACTCTTCGTGACCCCACGGACCAGAGCTCGCCAGACCTTCCTATCTTCCACTGCCTCCCAGAGTTTGGTCAAATCCATATTGGTTGCATCAATGACACCGTCCAACCATCTCATTCTCTGCCGTCCTCTTTTCCTTTTGCCTTCAATCTTTCCCAACATCAGGGACTTTTCCAAGAAGTCCTCTCTTCTCATGAGGTAGCCAAAGTACTGGAGCCTCAACTTCAAAATCTGTCCTTCCAGTGAACATTCGGGGTTGATTTCTTTCAGGATGGATAGGTTTGATCTCCTTGCAGTCCAGGGGACTCTCAAGACTCTCCTCCAACACCACAGCTCAAAAGCATCAATTTTGCGGCGATCAGCCTTCTTTATAGTCCAGCTCTCACTTCCATACACCACTACTGGAAAAACCATAGCTTTGACTATCCTGACCTTAGTTGGCAAAGTGATGTCTCTGCTCTTTAGGATGCTATCTAAGTTTGCCATTACTTTCCTCCCAAGAAGCAGGCATCTTTTAATTTCGTTGCTGCAGTCGCCATCTGCAGTTATCAAGGAGCCTAAGAAAATAAACTCTGCCATTGCCTCCATTTATTCCCCTTCTATTTGCCAGGAGGTGATGGGATCGGTGGCCATGATCTTAGTTTTTTTGATATTGAGTTTCAGCCCATTTTTTCACTCTCCTCTTCACCCTGATAGGCTGACTCATTCACCCTGGCTCAGGTATGGGTTCTTAATTTCCCCAACCCCCTGCTATTTCTTCCTCCTGGATGGGCCGACCAATCTCAGTGCCCACCATAGATCCTGCATTCTTCAGGTCTGGTAGGCCTTCCAGAGGACAACAATGACCTGATTAGAGTACTGGCCATGGCAACCCTCTCATAGGGATATATATCCAAAAAAGTGTGGTGTCCAGCACTGCAAACAATCATTCGCCCAGTTTTCATTGATAGTGACTCAGAGCGTTCTAGGTGGCTGTCATGTTGAGGGGCTATCTCCCATGGCATCTCACCTCTTTTAAAGCCATCAGTGCAGCTTTTCTTAACCTTGTGTCCTACAGATAAGCTGGTCTATCGGTCCCATTGATGCCAAAAGACCTGTGCTGGGAGTTCAGATACCTTACTAAAAGGTCTGAAAGCAACCCACTCCAGCTGAAGGGGAGAAGAGAAAGGAAATAAAGGGCAATTAGAAAGAAAGAAAACAATATTATTTACTTCCTAAGCATAGTTGATCTTGATTGGGCCATAGTGGTAGCATCATAGAACTGAGGATGGTGTGATGTGTCAGCATAGGACACAAGTGGCCCATTAAATTTCAAACATCTTGTTTCATTAGGAACAGTGCATGTCACAGGATTATTGACAATGGCAATGTATAACACAAACACAGTTATGTAATCTTATTTACTGATGTTGCTCTTGCTGCTGCTCTTGTTACTTGAAAAGCCAGACTTGTAGGATGCAATGAGGTTACAAAGTTAAATGGTTTCTGATCAGGCGTTATTTTGGAAGGCTCGGAGAAAGATTTAGCAACCAAGTGCATTTCAGCAAAGAGGTATTGCACCCAAACCCACTGGTAAAATGACCTTCCCCTGATTTTTTTAAAAATAATAAGCTCTGGTTTTTGAAGCAAAAAAGTTTAAGAGTTGGTAACTGAAACACAGAACTATGTGGGAAAATGAAATGAAACAATTTTTTGGATGGATGAGCAAATGGAGATGAAAGCACCAGGAAGTCACATGAAACAAAAGAGACCACACACAAAATGTAAGTACCCTTGCCACACTGCCGAGGATTTGATTTTGAAATCTACTGAAAAATGTGCGCATGTGGGGGTGGGGGTGGGACAATGGTATTTTCAACAACAGAAATTCTCAGTGACATCATGAGTAATCTGATCCAGAGCCCCCCAAAACAGAATTAGCCATGCAATAAAAGATAATACTTTACACAGATTGGTGCACAGGGCCTTTCAGCCTCCAGCAGCTAGCAGAAGGTCATGCACCTCCACAGGAGAAGTTACAGATGGCAAGAGAACCTGTCGCAAAGTCAAAATAAGTTGTGCTTCCATGTCCAAGCAAGAGCCAGTGCGTACTGAACCGGGCAAAGAAAAGTTTCAACACCAAAACTAATACACAATTCTGTCAACTGTGACTTACACATCTAAGAGCTAGTCTCCACTGAATATTTTCGACCATGGGACCCCTAATGGTATCCTAGTGTCTATACAGCACAAGGGAGAAACTAATCTTAAAAGAACCAAAGTAGGATAGGGGAAGAACTTATTTTACAGGGTTTTTAATACCATATTCAGATGGAGGTACATTTTCTAATCCAATTTGCTCCCAAGACTTGACCATGTGAACCCTAGTACTATGTTGTTCTTTGCTGAACACGAAAGAGGGCGAGGGTGGAGAAGAGATACAAAAGGGGGGAAGCAAGCTAGATTCAGAGTGGGAGGTCGGAGATCAATTCCAAATGTATGTAGACAAGGCGGTACCAAAGCAACTGAGTACATGGCAGTACATTCTACAGTAAATACACTTCCCATGTGTGGATACAAATACTAGGATGATCTTTTCAAATCTGTAACAATTTTTTTAAAAACCCAGAGTGGTTAAGAAGATCTGGAGACAGTACTACACTGAATTGGGGAACCCTACGTTTAAAATACAGTGGTTCCCTAAATTAAACACGAAGTAATCATTGGGAGTGGATTGGGATCTTTGTTTCCATATTTGTTACTGTGGAGAATTTTTTTTTAAATTCCATGCATGCATGAACAGCAGAACTCATGGTGACTGTCAAACGTGTGTCAACATTTTCAAGCAAAGGGCAATAATACATCCTGTTCAAATTATCACCCATACAAAGGCCATAATCAAAACGGCTGCTGCAACAGAGAGAGTTTCAGCAGTGTGCCCTGCTTTCTTGACCAGATTTCCCTCTGCCTAGAAATGTACAACTTCCAGATACTTTGGAGGAAGGGAATGGGGGGGGGGACCCTGTTTTTTTCTTCCATCGAGTTTTCTGGTTTTCTCCAAAGTTGTTTTCTCTCCTTGGCATCAAAATGTCCTGTGTCCCCCCCCCCCATGTGAAAATGACAACCAATGAGAGTCACCTTGAAACGAGCTTGCCTTGCTTTCTGTGATAAGCAATCACTGAAGTCCAAAAAAAAAATAAATAAGCAAGATGATCTCATTTTGAGTTAACAGGTTATCATACTCACTTTCCTCAACAGCTTACAAAGAATATTTGCTGACATTTCCTTTGCAGGTTTAATTAAAATGGTGTCGAGGAGGTTTTAAAAGCTGGCAGTGGGAGAAGAATTCGAGTATTCTAAATTTCCAAGGCATAATAAATTGACTCTGTTTTACTTCACCTACAGCTAATTGACAGCTCAGAGATAAGGTGACGGGGGATATGATCGGAATTTGACCTCCCCACACAGTCTTCAGCAGCCCCCCTTCCCATTAATAAATTACCTTCAAGACTTAAGAAGGAGCACAGAAGGAGGCTTGAGAATGTTCAACTAACCATCTTGCTAGGATAGCTGGAGATGGTTTGTTTAACCTTCAGTCTGTTTACCCACACTGTGCGGCTCCATTCAAGCATTAAATATTTCAGTCAGAGTCAAAACAGGCATTTTGATCCATTTCTTTGTTCTCAACCCTAAGAGGAAATCACGGCAATTGGGCATCTTTGTGGAAAGAATTTGTACTAGAATTAAGGGGTGGGAGTTGGCTTCCACAAAAGCTGGTTCCTTTTTTTAAAGAAAAAACCTAAAACAAAACACAAAGTAGCAGCGTAGGAATATTTGCACAGCATTTTTATACACTGACAGCAGCAACTGTTCCAGTTACACCATTTTCTGTAATTACCAGTTTCCAAAATGGAATTTTTAAATGGAAAAAAATGAAATTCGAGTTTAAAATAATGGAACACAAACTATACCTGAATATATCCATAATCCTCTAATTCAATATGATAAATATTTCTTGTAAGTACATCACATTCAATGCAATATAAATAAAAAGCAAATCTCTGGACAGATACATAATTGGAGCAGATAAGCTTCCCAAATTCAAAACTACAACATATAGAGTTAATCTAAGAGTTGATTCATGGCAACTGGACTTCTTTTCTTGTAGCATTGAAATGTTTCACTACTCGCCGACGCCGCTTCTTCAGTCCCACCAATCTTTCTCACACTGACAAAGCTACTTGGATGAGTAGTGAAACTTTTTGATCCCACAAGAAAAGAAATCCATTTGCCATGACTCATATCCCAGATAACCTCACCTGAATGAATGAGAATCTTCACAGACATACAGTATAAGGAGTTAAACAAACCTGTAAAGGTTAGGGTTCTCATCACTTACAATACTTTGTTCAAGTTAATTACAGCCCACTCTTAGAAAGAAAAAGCAGGGATTTGCTTTTCTATAATTGCAGGCAATACTAATCTGGAGACCCACAGGTTGAGAACCACTGGCACTAGAGGTTGGACACAAAGCAGCATGAGGCTTTGGGGCTGAGCTGGAAGCTTCCTCACCCACCTCCCACCCTCCTTTCTCTGCACAAGCTGAACATCCCAGGGTAAAACAGGGGGTTGGACTGGATGGCCCTTGAGGTCTCTTCCAACTCTGTGATTCTATGATTCTAATGGGTAAAATATGCCCTCGTTGTCCTCTGAAAATGTACACACTGCAATTGACTGAATCCATATTTATGTTTGCACAACTGAGCTGGCCAAGATGGGCTTCCCTAACCCTTCCCCAACATCACCCTCTCCAACCCTCTTAAATTATTATGCCAGATGTTCACCAGGAAAGGGGAGTGTGTTAAACGAGATAGGCCATGATACTGTAGGAAAAGGAAACAGAGGGCACTTGACAGTACATAGCAAGAGGTTTCAGATAATGAGAGGGAACTAGTTCTACATGCACTTGCCATCATGTGGCTCTTTTGAACTGCCTACTTAGTTATATAGGTCAAAGTCAATGCTCCCTCTGACAAGTAAGTCATAATCATTTCCAACTCCAGGGTGCTCATCTCTGTTTGTAAGCCAAAGAACCAACATTTGTCCCTAGATATATTTCAGTGATCAAACACAGAACACTATTACCTACCTAACCAAAGTGGTTCCTATTCATCTACAGTACAGTGGACCCTTGTATAACAAACAGCTTGTATAACATAAATTTGTACAACAAAATTATGGAGATAGGGGAAATTTGCTTAACATAATCGCCTATGGGGAGAATTCCGTACAACATAAAATGGGATCACTCTGTTTTCAATGCATCCCTATGGGAATTTGTATAAAGGAAAATTTGCTTAATATAATTTCATTTGGAATGAATTAATTCCTTTATACAAGGTACCACTGTACTCATATTTTCCATGCTTTCAAACTACTGTACTAGGTTGTCAGTAGCTGGCTGGGACAAGCAATGGCTGCTCACCCCATTGTGGGATTTGAACTGCCAATCTTTTCATCAATAAGCCTTGCGGCTCAGCAGTTTACTGCCCTACTAAACTGAATGAGTCTTACAGCTCAATAAATGTGCATACAAAATTTGTATACCCGTAGAGAGCAAAGATTGACCTGGCTAGTTTAACCTCAGTTTAGTCATGGTTCAGGCTTCATTTCCTCTAGAACTGACATGTTTGTCTTTCTGGAGGCCCATCATATCCATAATAATCAGGAATATCCTAATATGGAAGACTCCTTACTTTTCTAGTTCCTTCAGTCTTGAGGGGAGAAAGTGTTTGATCATCTGTAAGATATAGTTAAGCCAATAAACCAGGGTTAACATAAGCATAGCTTAATGTGACAAGTGAATGTAGCCAGTAATTTTAAGTAATAGAGTTTATATAAACATAGTTCTTAAAATCATTAAAGAACAATATCAAACACCCATAGAATTGTGAGCCCAACCCCAGATTTGATAATATGCATTGGTATGTGTACAAAAATGAAAGCAGTGTGCAAAATATTAGCCATATGTAATACTGTTCAGGTTTATCAAAATCACACAGATATGTTGATATACTTCATTTAGAAGTAGCAATGGTTTTTAATGTTCTGATTTGTTGTGCCAAATAGGGCTGCTGCTATACAGAAAGTATCCATTATTTCAAGCACAGATGAACTTGATTAGCATACTCTGACAAACCTCTGTAGTTAAAGTCGAAAGCAAAAGCAGATCGATAGTCCTTCAGAAATGTGGACTTTTTTAATTCAAGGGAATGGAGACGGGAAGGCAGAGAAGAAACGGAAGGAGGTGCCATCTCTTGTTTTTAATGTAACCCCTCGCCTAACACGGGGGTCAGGGACCCGACCCAACCCATGATAATTGAAAATCTGTCATATGCAGATGCAGGGTTGGGTCAGGACTGGGGGGCCTGTTCAGGGCCTCTTGCACTTATCCCAAGCCTCATGCTGCCCCAAACGGGTCTCCGGCGGCCTTTCTGGGCCCGTTAGAGGCCCCAAAAGTGCTTCCAGCACTTCCGGTTTACCAAAAAGCATTTCTGAGTCCTCCAACATGCCCAGAAAAGCCCTTGGAGGTCCCAAAAAAGTCTTTTTTGACCCATCACCACCTATATAACTAGTTTTGATCTTCTTCTTCTTCTTCTTCTTCTTCTTCTTCTTCAAAAGGTCCATTTATAGAATAAGCTGGACCATTTATACATCCATTTATCGAATGAAAATATGAAGTCAGTCTATACTGGCTATGAACAATCTCTTAGATGACCCTTGAATAATACTGATCAGAAAAACTTGAAGGATAAGAATGATGTCATCAGTACTGGCATCTCTGATCAAAATCTCTCACAGCAATTTCACAGCTCATTCAAGGCATACACAATGCAGTGAAATTGTGTGCATGCTCAAATCACCAAAGGGAGCCTTTGATTGGCAGCAATTTGCAGCTGATGGTAATGTCATTCCCACTTGGTATGCAGGGCTACACAACACGAATTCAGCCATGGTATGTTGGCCTTTATGAAACATCACCTGCTGATCACTGAAAACCATTGCTTCCTTCCACATTTCTGATTCACATAACATTTAGAAACAAAGCTTAGAAACTGGATTCAGCAAGTCGACCCCAATTTAATCTCTGCCATGTGCGACTCCGAAGTGATCTTGTGACTCCCACAAGTATGCTGGGATTTATGGGAGCTGTAGTCAAGCAAATTGGTGAATGGACAGGACGGCTGCTTGGCACATTAGCAGACTACCTCAATGCATGCAGATGACATCATGAAGATTACGGCATGCAACAAGGACAAAGCAAGCCCTCAGAAGAAGCACGCCGTGTGCCAAGAGTGCCCGGAGGCAAGGAAAAGCCTGGCAAATCAACCCCAATGAATGACGCTGACGCATTGAGCCACCTTTTAAGAAAAAGGCCTGCCTTCTACTCAGCCCAGGATTGCCACAGGCAACCAGAACTTCAGGGTGTGAGCACTGGAGTCTCTTTCCAAGCCCTTAGTGAAGGTAGCAGGAGCCTGACCATCTCTTTCTATACCAGTGGTGACCAAACTTCGGCCCTCCTGATGTTTTGGACTGCAACTCCCAGAATTCTAAGCTTAGACTGCCAATGGCAAAGGACTCTGGGAGCTGCAGTCCAAAACATCTGCAGGGTCGAAGTTTGGGCATGCCTGTTCTAGAGGGACCTTTTCTCAGACAGAGAAGCGTGACCAAGACAAGAGTTTGTTCTCCTCCCATTCTCCCTGCCTCCTCTGCCATCTGCCAGACAACTGCATTCAGGGTGCTACTGGGGAGCGGAATGGAATTCCATCTTCTCAACCCTGGCAATACTTGACCTCCAAAAGATCTTGGCATTAACAATCCTGATCAGGTCTTGCGTACTCAGGGTTCTCAGCTTTCTTTTAAAACCCATCTGTCTCACGCTCATTCTTCCTCTTTTCCAAGTGGCTTCTACTTTTCCTAACATTATTGTCTTTTCCAGTGAGTCTTCTCTCCTCTTGATATGTCCAAAGTACAATAGCTTTCACTTTAACTTCTAGACGTAATTAAGGCTTCATGTGCCTAGAATCCATTTATTTGTCTTCATAGTTTCTCTTCCAAGTATCAGTATTCTGATTTCTTCGCTGCAGTCAGTATTTAGATTAGTGATTGGTCATTAGCAGATATAGGGTAAATTCAAGGCAAGGGGGTTATAATAAAATGGAATCATGAACCAGCACCTAAATAAAAGCCAAGAGGGATGAAGGCAAATGTTTCTGAGGTTAGCGTACATTCGTAATCGAGGCAGTTTGACTTTTGATTATTGCTCTCTCCTATTAACACTTGGGGGTGAAGCTACATATTACACTGGAATCCTGAGACTGGATCTCTGTATTATGTATGTATGTATTTATTTATTATTTTCTTACTCAAAAAAGAAGTAACCAAGAACCCTGATTTGGACCAAAGCCCTGTAGTAGTGGAATAATCCTTTGCTCATGCACTGGTTCATTTACTTGACACCCTCTTTACTTGACATAGGGAGCACAATTACTGCACCTATTCTTTTTCCCTATTGCCGCTTATAAGCGCCCCCTTGAGAGCAACTGGATAAGGACCACAACAGAAAGTGTTAGACTTGGGCCATTTTTGAATCCAGACACACTCATCCCCAATTTTCTTTGAAGAACAAGCTACACAGGAACTTCCAACTCATGGAACCCAACCATAATGTGTACCCTAGCCATTAAAAAACTGGCTTGAAATTTGTGAGTGATTTTGGCAAGTCTAAGAAAGGCAACTTTGCTCAATGATATTGTTTGTCTCAAATAAATAGCTCTTGTATTAGTAAGATACAGACATTTTTGTGCAGCCCTAAAAGGAGCAATCAGAATCCTCTTGGTGACTCGCGCATGAATTATGTTAAAATTATGTTAAAAAGACATGATGTTTTGTCATTTTGTTAGCTAATGAAACAAAACAAAACAGGGAAACAGCATTTTGTTACAAATGAAATGAAACACCATTTTCCATCTAGAATGAAACAATTTGTTCTAGAGGAAATGGCAGGGTAGCTTCCTCAAGCTCTTCTCTGAAAGCCCCCCCCCCCAAATTTGGAAAGATTTGGGGGTTATGGAACTGAGTTATGAAGCTCCAAAGGGTGTGCCCCTAGGGAAAAAACCTTCTAATTGGAATAGGAAGCTGATTGGGCCAGCGATAGCACTGCTGCCTCTTCCCATATGTTTCCAATTAGAAGTTTTTTCCCTAGGGGCACCCCCTTTGGAGCTTCATAACTCAGTCCCCTTACCACCAAAATCTTTCCAAATTTCAGGGGTTCTTCTAAAATTGCTTTCTGAAGGTAACCTTTGCCCCAAGGTAAGTATTTTTGAATGCATATTGTTTTTAAAATATGCACCAAAATTATTTTTTAAAATAAGCAATCAAAATTTATTTACCTTGGGGCTCCAAAGTAGCAGGGGTACCCTCCCGAAGCGATTTTAGGGAACCCCCTGAAATCTGGAAAGATTTGAGGATAATGGGACTTAGTTATGAAGCTCTAAAGGGGCTGGGGGTAGTTAATTGGCAAAGTGTTCTGGGAACATGGAGCAATCAGGGATTTTACTCTATGGCATTAACTCCCTATTTGCCTCCATACTCCCAGCACAGGATCAGTGAGGGGGGGAAACCACTCCTTTCTGTATTTCTCCCCTCCCCTGCCTTCCAGCTGGGGCTTTTTGACAGGTTGGGGTTTGAAGAGAGGGGAAACACTCCCCCCACACACCCCACCTGTCAAAAAGCCCTAGCTGGTAGGCAGGGGAAGGGGCAAAAGGCAAAATGGAGCATCGGGTGGGGACTTTTTTTGTTCATCCTTTCACTGAATTTACTTCTGCCTGGCTGCTTCTTTATTTCTACTCCCCTCCCAACTGGGATCGACCTGTCAAAATCAGCTGGGAGGCAGTGGGGAGGAGGCTTTTGAACCCCCCACTGAACCAGCTTGAACTCTGGTGTCATGGGGCATTCATTTTGTTTTGTTTTGTTTTGTAAGTAACAATTTTAAAAAAAAACTTTACTTTTTCAGAATCAGAATTCATTTACTTACAAAATGAAATGCAGGGGGATGGAACAGGATGAAATGAAACACAGTTTTCCCATTTCATGTCCATCCCTAGTTAAAATGTGTAACTCCCTGTCCCTGCGGTAAATTGCCACTTACCAGTGATGGGTTAGTAATGTTACGGGATGCATGCCTGACTGCAGAACCAACATGCACCTAGTAATGCCATCACTTCCTTGTTAGTTCGTTGCAATGCGTCACAATAAGCTGCCCAACTTAGTTGTATAAAATACAAACAGCTGACCAATGTATTTAACCCTTTCCAAACAGCATTTTTTTCTCCAACAATTAGAACTGATCATAAATAACTGTACCATTGGCAGTTGCATTTTATTTGACTTTCGCCTCTGGCCTCCAGAGATGAAAGCATACGGAAAATGAAATAAGACTGGGGGTGCTTCATCTAAAATTGCACAGACCTGTGGGTGCACTCCTTAACTACTTATATACTCAAATATAAGCCTAGTTTTTCAGCCCTAATTTGGGGCTGAAAAAAAGGGGCCCTCGACTTATATGCGGGTCAATACTTTTAGCCACTGAGGCAAGTGCTTGGGTCGGTGGCTAAAAGTCATTTTAAACATTGCATGTCGCTTCTCATGACCCCCCTCTGCATCACGGGGGAGTGGTGCACGATGTTTAAAATGACTTTTAGCCACTGACCCAAGCACTTGCATCAGTGCCTAAAAGTCATTTTAAACATCACACACCACTCCCCCAGCTCACAAAGGAGGAGCTGCCAGGCCCTGCTGCATTTCCCATCCTAGACTTATACTTGAGTCAATACGTTTCCCCAGTTTTTTGGGTTAAATTAGGGGCCTCAAGTTATACTCGGGTCGACTTATACTTGAGTATATACGGTAGTACTTGTATTCCCTTTTAAAGCAGCACAACAAGCTGGTACGGAAATAATATTTAATATGAAGAGAGTCACTGGAGAAAATCTGAAGGACTTTGTCAGAGTCTGAGCACAACAAAACAGATTAAAAGAAATTCGCCTCTTCTTAAAAGGAAGACTGTGGAAGTTTGCAGGTGATCCAGACAGCTTATGAGTAATGCATTCCACAGACACAGGGTTTACTCAGAGATGAGTTGATGCAGATCTGAACGTGAAACTTAACAGGGTGTGACATACTTCAAAATATACTGCTTTCCCCCCACCCACCCTCGGGCGCTTAGGCTATCAAAAACATTTTATGGCAAACAACACATTTCATCTGGCCTGCACAACTTCTGACCCATCAAGGCAAACAAAGACTTTCAGACATCTGGGGGGATGGAGGTATCACAAACTTCCTGCTTTTACCGCCAGGCCTTTTGTGTGTACAAATATAGCACCAGGATGACCTTCAATCTGCTTCCTTGCAACTCCTAACCCAGAAGTGATGACAACCGGACAATTCATTGCTACAGCCCAAAGTGCCTACCAAAAGATCCCCACAGTAATATTTGTGGTCACTGCTGCAATAAATAACTAATCACAGTGACTGTGAGTTGGCATAAACTTGATGCACATATGGTTCTGTAAGGACTGCGTCAAACATGACAGAAAACACAAGTTCCTGTAAGGCCTGCCGTATCTCATCTGTAACACACGTGGAGCATTTGCCTGTCTAAAAGCAGTTAAGCCTATCTTAAAGCACGCCTCTACCAGCTAGACAAGGCTCAACAGGGAGGATTTGGCACACATCTTTAAAAGCAACATCTTTTAAGTGCTCTAGGCATGTGGAAATCTGTATCCCATGGTAGAGTCCACTGTAACAAGCAGCGATGAATATCCAAAGCCCTGCCCTATCTATCTGCGGCTTTTTCAAATGCCCCAATTTTGCTCCAGGATTGTTTGCCTACGATCTCCAAAGCAAACACTCATATTTTGCACTAATCCACTGAGGATGATTCTGTTACTCATTCCAGTCCCAGAAGAAACCAACGGATTGCTCCCATTCATTGTACATCTTAATGGGCAGCTCCTATCTGCTGCAGCATCCTTCGCAACTGACATGCTCCCCCCCCCCCGCTTTCTTCTCCAACTCCCTTCCTGAACTTTCAGGAGAAGAAGATATAGGTTTTCCCAACACTTTTTGACTCTTTAGAATGCCCTGCACAAACAGCCTGAAATGACCCATGTTGCAAACTCTATGTTATAGCAGACCAGATAGCAGTTATATATTGATTTTCGTATGTTCTTATACTGTTCCAAACATATCAATTCTGTTTCATTCTAATTCTAATGACTTATTCTATCCTAAATGCAAGATTTAAACTCATCTTGTCCGCCTGTTCCTTCATGCTCGCTCCATGGGAAAGAGTAGTAATTGAAATAATGTGATAGGATCAACATTGCCAGGCTACCAGACTGGATTAAAAATTAACTACCTACCATGCGTACAACAGCAGGATAGAAAATTAGGGCACAGGTTGACCCTGAATTATAAACTGGAACAAAAGCCAACTACATGCAAGGAAATCACCCGAGTTTAATAGAAATAGGTGAACAAAGATATCTCCAGATCAGTGTTAGGTAATGCCACCTTCTAAACATGGCTGGTGAACGACCCCAATCAGCCTAATCAGCATAGCCCATAATGAGGCATGTTGGGAGATGCAATCCAACCCACAATGAGAGCAATGATCCCTACTCTACATCATCGGAAACAAAACTTTATTATTATTTTTTAATTTTTGCAAGTAATATGGACTTGTTTTTCTTTTTTCTTTTTCATTAAAAGCCGAATAAACATAATAGAAAAAGGAAATACATACAAACAAAATGTATCTGATGTAAATGCAAGAAAGAAGTAATTTGGGAGACATGAAACTACAGGAGGAAGATTCCCCAACAAATCACAGTAAGTGTAAAAAGCCTTCAAAAACAGAGTTATGACAATTTGAAGCAGTGTAGTGGACAAACAGTGTAGGGGAGCAGATGAAATGTTGAATGAGGACTGAGGAGAACATATGATTGTGAGGTAACGTGATGGCAGATAACAAGCAAAATTTAGATCTTCATGGAGTTAGTCCTAATGTCAAATGCCATATTTTCAAATCCAGTGGATTTCCTCAGAAGTATCCAGACTTCACCTTCAAATGATTAATATTGTATCAAAAATATGCTTAAAAGAACTGAGAATGAGAAGTGGGTGGTTTATTTGAATTTTATTTGACCAATAAACTGAATTACTGTTCAGTTAAGCAAGGGTGCTGGTGCTCACTAACATCATAATTTTAAGCCATGAAAGGTTTACACATTTATTAATAACTCCTGTATCATCAATTTTCTGTGAGTTCTTCTTACGCAAGTGGAGCCTACAGACTTATACAATACTCACCATCTATTCCCACACACTATCATGTTCTCCAGCAGAGGACGCATAAACTGTTTAGACTTGTTTACACAACACACAAAAGCAATGTTGTGAAATCTGAAGTGGCTTGCTATTTGGCTCTAGCTTATGTATTCATTCTAATAATCAGATTAAAAGGAAAACATTTTAATCATCAGATTAAAAGGAAAACAGATTTCAAATAGAATGGACTGCTTTTCTGTTTAAGTTCACAAACCCTAAATGGAAATTAAATTCTGTATATAGTAAGGCATAAACATTTGTAAAGTTGAAGATTTCTAAATCACTGGTTCTTTCCCAATCAAAATTCAGCTGTGGCAAGTACCAGATTATCCACTTGGGAATACTATAGAGGAGAAATTTTACCAGAAGCATTATTCCATCAAGCAGCGATTACAAACCTGGACTGTTATATAGGTCTATAACTACTAACAGTCATAATATTACATTACTATAAAGTGCACGAAATAATTCTAGAAGAGATTGGCAGGTAGTATTTATGTACAATTTACTAGTAAATTCTGACAGGAAATGTGGAGTCTACTTTTGTTCATGAAAGGGGCCAGTCTGAACCAGGAGCTGGTGTGAATGACGCAGGCAGCTGCCATACAGAGGCAAGCTTGACATCTCTTTGGCAGCTGCCTCTACAACTACCTTTGCCATCCCATCATTTCCATTGCTGCAAGTGTTTCAAACGTCTGCAGGGCCTCTGAGAAAGCTCAGCAAACCATGGGAAAAGCTGTCGGAGCATTTCTAGAATTCAGGATGATCTGTACGCTTGAGAAACAGACACAGCTTTAAGAAAAGAATGAAGAAAAGAAAAAAGTAGAAAAAGTATTTAGTAGAAAGAAAAAGTAGAAAAGTATTTCAGTGGCCCAAAACTCAGTGGATTTCCCCACCACTTAGCCTGAGTAGTAAAGATAAAGATAGGCATGGTTTCTATGACTATCTCTGGGTAGGGTATTAAAGTTTGAAGTATGAGAAAGAATTGTACATCTTTTTAAATTACCTTTTTTGAAATGGGTAAAAGCCTTTCTTTGTGTCTGTAAATAGCAATTTTACAGAACTGGTTTTAAACTATCCCTGGATTTTGAATAAGTTTGCTTCCTGCATTTTAGCATGAAAGTGTAAGGGCTTTTGTAATTAAACTCTTTGGAAGAAAGGCAGGACAGACGTATACAGGATGGAAAGCATGATGAAATGTCTTCTTGTTGGATTTGGTAGCACTATGTAGGAAGAGGTCAGCACAAGAGAAAGCAAAGATATGCTGGTCATAAAAGATTGAAGAGAACAAAATGGGTACGTGTCACTTGCAAACGTATATCAATATATGAATACAGTGGATCCTTGTATAACAAACAGCTTGTATAACATAAAATCTGTACAACATAAAAAATTCCGGAGATAGGGGAAATTTGCTTAACATAATCGCCTATGGGGAAAATCTGTACAACATAAAAATAGGATTACTCCATTTTCAATCCATTCCTATGGAAATTTGTATAAAGGAAAATTTGCTTAACATAATTTCATTTGGAATGAATTAATTCCTTTATACAAGGTACCACTGTATAGTGAAAAAGACAATCAACTTAGAAAAATCCTCACAAATAGGGCTTTTCCAAATCTGCACCAAATAGATTTAAGCTGCAAACAGATGATCTGATTTCAGACTCCAGCACACCTGTCAGTTCCGCACGTGAGATGATGATCATGGCGCATTTTGATCAAGACTGAAGAAGATAATACACATCCTATGCAGTGAAATGCTATGGAGCTAAAAGGAGCTTTAAATTCAAATGTTAAAAATGATGTCTGCATGGAGGGATCTTCACAATTTACATTGTGCCACTTATAAATGGAATCTTAACATTACATAAAAGAATTTGCTCCTTGGGTTTCTTTTGCAGCCGACAATGGTGCCATTGTTTTGTCAGCAATTGTTAATTATCTGCGAACTGAAAAGCACTGCTATTCCCAGCCTACAGGAATGGGAAACTTGGACTTAACAGTGAAGGTCCCTTCTGTCTAATAGGCAGGAGGGCAGGTACGATGAGCTTAGCTCCAACGCCAGGTCTTCTAGGAAAACAGGGAGAACAACACGTAACAAGCAAAGTGGGAAAGGGACTAGCCTACATGGACTGCTGAAAATGAGCGTTCGCTGGAGGTCTACCACCCTCTTTTCTTACAAGAGGCTGAGCTCGCCTCTGAAATCCAGGGAAAGGGATGTGTTCTCTAAATTGGAAGCCCCTTGGCAAAGCCCCAGCTGCCTGATTCTTGTTTCAGCCTTGATGAGCACAGCTCAAAACACCAGGTACAACCTATAAAGCCCCATACAACTCGAGACTCAGCAATGTAGAAGATTGCTTTCTCCAACATGAGCCCTTGGGGGCGGGGGGTCAGATCCTCAGAAGAGAGCATGGCCCACCCCCATCAGAGACACCCAAAAGAGGGCCATTTCAGTTTTGTGTTCTTGCTAAGAAAGAACAAATATGATCCTTCTCTGTTCTCCTTCTGCTACAGGTAACTACTGCCATCAACTCAATTCTGACTTATGGCAATTCCTATTTAGAGTTTTCTAGGTAGCGAGTACTCAGAAGTGTTTTGCCATTCCCTGCTTCTGCCGGTATCCTGGGGCTGTGCAGCTTTCCCAAGGCCACGCAGGCTCACTCTCTGGGATGCAGCTCCCAATCTCTGCTTTGCAGCCAAATGGCTTTAATGAATATCCAACTTTGATTTAAATAGGTTTCAGACTGACTGGGTGGCTGTGTTTTTAATTTGGAGGAGGGAATTTTTTTCCATTGTTATTTTTCTGTCTATTTCTATTATTTCGTCTTAGTTCTTTTGCTGTTAGGGGAAAGGCATGATATAAATTTAACAAAACAACATATAATCATCACCTTTATTGAAAGGTTTGGTGCAATCCCTCTTGCAGCCTTGGGAAATATGATCCTCTGGAATAAATTTATTTCAAGGCAGACACGACTTTAATTTAAAAAGAAGCTAAATGAAATTTGAAACCACATAGTTCAGCATCTCGAGGAACAAACAAGCTTTCAGATCTGTTTCTATTACTAAATGCAAAAAGCATTTATTTTTGTCATTAGTATATTCTATTGGAAGCAGGTTTTCTCTGGCTTCTAGACTCTGTTCTGTCATAGCATTTAGCAAGCTTCTTTAAATAACTTACCAAAACAGTTACAGAATATGCTCAAAACTATTGTTCCTTTTTATTTAATATTTTCAGTTATTAATTTTCATGAGCAAGCCATGCCTCAGGCCAAAATATTATTGCAGGCAGTTTAGAACTTCATATTATTGTACTGGGATGGCATTGAACTCAGGTAGCACTTGATAACACTTGAGTTTAGGTTAGTGATGAAGACTTCTGGGAGTTGCAGTCCAGGAACCTCTGGGGACCCACAGGTTGAGAACCACTGGGTTAGAGGATTAAGACTCCCACATATCAAAGTGGAGAAGCTTTATAGTTGCTTTTAAAGAAACATTATGGGTTTTTGAAGTACTATATATAGAATTGTTTTAAACTACAGAAGTCCTAAAAGACAACTACTGTACTTTTTATGACTTTACTTTTGGATTTGTGCACACTGAATATGTTGGATATACCATAAGTTAATTTAGCCTTATTATAAAAACTGCTTGAAATCTAATTAGGTGGAAGAAGAAGAAGAAGAAGAAGAAGAAGAAGAAGAAGAAGAAGAAGA
>JAHTLZ010000016.1:79977286-79996792 GCA_023846285.1 Phrynocephalus versicolor
TCTATCTATCTATCTATCTATCTATCTATCTATCTATCTATCTATCTATCTATCTATCTATCTATCTATCTATTTATTTAAAGTAAATTATTTGTAGTTCCTAAAAGGCAGGGCAGAAAGGGGGAGGCCAAGGCATCTGAAAACCCTGTTCAGTTACCTGTGTAAGGAAAAAGATGTGTAAAGAAGATTTTTCTAGGCTTTGCAACCCAACTGCCAAGATTCTGCTTTGCCCAGCAACCAACTCTGACAAAGGGTTCTTTCATTGAAGGGGATAATGTCAACTCTTCAATTAGCAAAGAAAGGACTGAAAGAAGATTATTACCTCCACTGCTGGGAGGGAGTTTTATCCGCCTGATATTTTTATTAACTTTTTTCCAATTGCATAAAAACTCCAAAAGCACACGAGCTCAGTGTGCTATCTGTCCTTTGCAGTGACAAATAACAAGAACACTGCAAAACCTCTCTTTCAAAAGCTGCCCATGTTATCCAAAAGCCCTAACTTTCAATTTTAGTCATCCTGGTGCAAGAGCTAGATTTCTGATTTGCAGGAGAATGCAGATCTGCAAGATCCCGGCTGTGTCAGCAGATCCTGTCAGGATGTGCCCTCCCCTGTGGCTTGGAAAGATTTGGCAGCTGGTATTAACTGAACGCTGACTAATTGCTCTAAAAAAGTACTTGATCCAAGATGAAATAAATAGCTTAAGGCATTCCTGGGAGAAAGCTCCCTGATTCATCATTGACTGGTGCCTCCAGCAAAACAACACAAAGGGAGAAAGATTAAGTCATCTGAGCCCTATGACTAGCAACTAAGAGTGGGTCTCACTTATGCCTGGTGAAGTGGACTTGTCCAAGAAAGCTCACATTAAAATACAGCAATCTTTAAGGTACCATGACCTTTTTTTGTTTTTTGCTTTTTTAATTCTTCATTTTTTTCTGGCCTGCTTTGGTCCCGGCTAGATGCTGCCCTTCCTCCACACCAGAGGTTCCCCAACTTTTTGCCCCATAGACCACTTGATTTTTTTATGTTTTCTGTAGACACCCCCTGCCTGACTAATATTGAATTTTTCTAAATGTATTAACATCAAATGTGTTTTTGACAACTGACACAGTGCTACTCACTTTGATAGAGGCTTTTGTAGCATGGACAATCATAAAAAAAGAAAAACATGTACAATTTTTATTCATACTTTTATTTAAAAGACACAGAATCCAAGTAAATATTTGGATTTGGAATGAAACAAATAAGAACCTAGTAAAATTCTAACATAAAATTAATACACAAATAATGCTGTTAATCGAAGAGATGAGCCTGGTGCTCTGATAGCAATTGTTCAATATTTGACTTCAAATTAATGAGATATAGTCTTACATCTCCACATTCAGTTATTTGCAATCAATTTCTTTTTGTTTTGTAAGATTGGCAACCATGATAAACCCCCCTTTCCACAAGGTATGAAGATGGAAAAGCTATCAAAAACTTTCTTGTGATAGTCCACAATGCAGGATAAGCAACAGGTATATCTTTCTGAAGCCAGAACTGCTGATACCTCATTATGTATTGTACCTTAAGTTTTTGTTAGTGCTTATTCCAGTCAGTTCCTCTTGTAATGTGACATCCGATTCTTCAATGTCACCATATGGATTGATAATCTACTGTGGTATTTTCATAGTCAAAATACCCTCAAACCTGGTTTTAAAGTCTGTGTGAAGGACACTTAAGTGTTGAACATAGACCGAAATGTCATCATCCTGGACATTTGTCAATGACAAGTTAGGGAACTGGGAAAATTCAAAATGTCCAATGTTTTGCTTCATCAGATTAATTCTGGCATGAAAAGTTGCAATTATGGACTTTGTTTTTATTAAATTCAGACTGTTACCTTGTAACTGCAAGTTAACCTCATTAAATTTAGTAAACAAATCTGTGAAAGAAGCAATGCCTGGTTTCCATTTGATTAAATTTTCTTTCAAAATGGGATCTTTAGCACCCAAAACCTCTAAAATCATCTCAAAAAGTGAAAAATATCTTGTCAAACATAAGCCTTTCGAGAGCCAGAGTAGTTCATTATAAGGAGTAATTGATGAAAGTCCTCATCATTTTCTTCAAACAACTATATAAATAACCTAGAATTCAATGCGTTGATGTGGATCTTGTTTACTGCGTTTATGACAAAATGAAGAGATTGATGCAATCTGGCACCCAGATTTTCAGCTACTAAATGTTGTCGATGAATGACATAGTGAATTGCAAACACCCTAGGTACATTTTGTTTTAAATGACTTATGAAACCATGATAGCACCCAAACATGGCTGGTGCTCCATCTGCTGCTGATGATATTATATTTGATAAAGGGATTGCTTTTTCCACAAAATAATCTTTCAAAACATTGATTATTGATTTGCCTTTAGTGTCTGTTGTCAAAGTTCTTGCAAAGAGCAGTTCTTAATGGATTTCTTGGTCCATTAAAAATGAACATATGACAATAATAGTGCTTCATTACCAAGTAAAGTTGACTCATCCAGTTGAATAGAGAAATGGTTTGTTTTCAGATAATTACACAAGAAGCTATCAACAACATGACTCATTTCATCAATACGTCTTCAAACTGTGTTGTTGTTCAAAGGAATTCTTTTGAGTACATCATACAGGCTTGTGTAGAACAGTTTTTAAAACATCTTCAACGGCTGGTAAAATCAGCTCTTCCCCGATAGTATGAGGTTTTCCTGATTTTGCTATGAGTCATGAGATATTGTAAGACAACCACAAACCATCATAGTCTTTTTTGATGTTGAAAACATACTGTCCACCGTGGTTCTCTTCTGAAGTTTTTCTTTCAGTGTTTCAAAGTATGTCAAATCTTTATCTGTTTTATCAGGGTGACACCTTCTCAGATGATTCTCCAGCTGGGATGGTTTCATGGCATCATTCTTTAAAACTCTGTTGCACAAAAGGCACATGGGCAGACATTTGTCCAACAGGGATGGAATGAAGCCACGCTTCAAATAATCAATGCTATACTGCCGACATTTCTTTTTAGCCTCAGCCATGTTGAGTAGAAGTTATCTGGAGACAAAAATTCCTGCCCAGACATTTTAACATTTTAAAATCATTTTGGTAACATTGAAAATATTTTTAAAATATTTCTAAAAGTGTTGAAATGTCTGCAAAAACAGCTTACAGAAATATTTCTGAAAAATATTTTGAAATACTGTGTGCTGTTTGGGTGGAGTAAATCCTTATTTAAATCTTTAGAGGATAAAGAAAATGTTGTTTTTGTATTAGTACTTTGTAAGCATCGGTGGTGCAATTACAAAGGATGCGGACTGAGATGACTGGGTCCCTGGTTCAATCCTAGCCATGCCATGTACCAATGAATCTTTTCTACAAAGATTTAAGTACATAATACTGATTGCTAAAACAATGAGGGGAACTCCATTAGGGAAAATACATGTACAGTAGTACCTTCGTTAAAGAGCATTATCCATTCTGGAAGCATGCTCGAAACCAAAACACTTGCATAACAAAGCAAATTTTCCCATATGAAATAATGGAAACTCAGATGATTCGTTCCACAGCCCCAAAATATTTTATTACAATACTGTAATATAATACAATGTACAGTAACCCCCCACACACCGATCGCGGGGGTTAGGGACCCACCCCACCCACGATGCATGAAAATCCGCATGCAGAAGCGGGTGGGGGGCCTGGGGGCAGGGGGCGATCGCGTGCCTGTCCGAGAAGTCTTGGTGTGGCATACACAGGCAGTGTAGCGGGATCTGACCTCCCGCCGCCGCCCGCCCGTGCCTTCTCGGAGGGGCCTGGGGGGGCGGCAAGGAGCAACGCGATCACTCCCCGCCGCCCCCTCCCCCCATGCGGCCCTGAGGCCTTTCGGAGGGGCCCGGGGGGCGATATAGTGGGACTGCAGTACCTGAACCGCGAAATGGCGGGGGGTGACTGTACTAAATAACATACAAAATATAGTACAGTACAAAGAACAATAAGCTGCATTTGAAAACCTTTGTGGCAGGTGCAGAGGAAGCCTCTGTGGAGGGTGTTGTTTTAAAAATGGGGCGAGGGGTGGGATGTGGTGGTGGCAGGAATGGTGTGGAGAGGCCCCACAGAGGTGGCCTCTTTGTGGACAGGGGTTGATGGGTGTAGCAACTGTTCGTACCTTTACTGAGCCTGTCGCTCTTCCTTCAACTCTACTGCTGTTGCCTGAAACAGAAACTGAAACAGACAATCGCCCACTTCCAGCAGGAGGGTGGAGAAAGGGAGAAATGCCATTGGCTTAGAGCACTTTTGATTATGTGACACACATGAAAGTACTGCTATATCAAGACACTGCTCATTAATAAGCCAAAGATGTTCAGAAATTTTTGCTCGCTAAAATGCTCGTAAACCAAGTTACTTGTTAATCAATGTACGACTGTAATTATAGTTGATTTGAATTTCAAATGACCATGATTTGGGTACAAATATCTGTCATGTGGCTGCAAAATATGAGTCCCCAGTCTTTGCAAAACGGACTTTAAAAACATGCACATGGCGAGGATCAAGTTCCAAAAAAATGTAATACCCCCACCTCACACACACAATGCAAAATGGACTTTAAAGGTATGCACACTACAAGGATCAGGTCCTTACCTTTGCAACGCTTGAGAAATGCACCAAAAAAGTTTTAACATTTCCAAAAATTGCTGCAAAACCTTTCAAAAATGGAGCCTAAACCATTTGTGTTAGGTGTAAGCTGTTTAAAGAATGCCCAGATGTTGCTGATGTTCTGCCTAAATGGGGCCTGCTCATGTGGGCCCCCATTTACATTTCGTGGACCCCCTTTTTTTTCTCACTGTCATATACCCCTTGCAAGTCAAAATAGACCCTTCGGGTATATATAGACTACTTTGAGAACCACTGCTCCACACTGTCTTATACTGAATTGATCTCTTGAAGCTCATATTTAGTGCAGGTCCAGATAACAGATTCTGGTTGGGACCTTGGCAGAAAAAGTACCTCTTGCCCTCTTCATCCTACTTGTCCTGAGCTGTTCAGGCTTCCCTTGGGGTGCTACATACATAACAAAAAGAATACAGATTAATGGCATTGGCATTCACACAATTAAGATCATGCCTAGTTTGGCCACAAGATTTTCTGGAACAGGCTCAAAGCAATAAGCATTTAACAAACGAGGACAAAAATGAATGTAAATACTGCATATAAATTAGTGATAGTAATATTTCTCTTATTTGGGGGGGGGGCAGATATTACTATTAACACTCAAGGCTTTTCAAAATGGTGAATGTTGGAATTCAATTTGAAACCAAAATGACTGCCCATAATTCCTGTCAACTGCACTGTGATAGACAGACTTTTTCTTTCACCCACAAAAAAACAAATTTCTGCATTATCTATTTTCTGGAGAAAAGGAACTAGCAGTACTTAATGATTTGAAAATAGAAGTACAGTCGTGTTAGTTGTGTTTATTTGTTAGCACTTTTCCATAGTAACTTCCTAAACAACTTACCTCCTTTTGCATGATCCTACAGAAATAAGATTTGACTAACACCTCAGTGGATTTAACCAATTATGATCTGATGGTTAACTAATATTCTGAAACCTTTCGCCCTGAAACAAAGTGATGCCTTTCCCTTTGTATTTACAGATAATTTCCTTCAGAGTTATAAAACAAACTCATCAGCAGAAACAGAGGGTTCTGTGGCTCCTTAATGAATTAACAAGTATTTTTGGCAAAAGCATTCATGTTGTAGCCAAAAGAGGTTTATGCCAAACAAAAACCATGCCACTTTAAAGGCTAACAAGTTCCATTTGGCACACATGAGCCCTGTAAATAAACATCATCTTAAGCCCATTGGTCTTTAAGCTGCCACAAGAACTTTTTTTTGAGGAGGACAAGAGATGAATACAGCTATCCTGCCAACCCAACCTATCTCCTCCCTCAACGGAAATTTCTGATTAAAAGAGTTGTCCTTGTTTGCTGGCATTGTTTGTTGCTTCCCGATCCTTTAATAACGGCATAATAAGACTCCCTTTGGCACTTATCATTTCTTACCGGAATGAACATGCCGGCAATGGGGAAGCTTCACCTGCCAAATGTTTCTTCAAACATGTTGAAAGCTAGCTGAGGAAACTGGCAAGAGGGACAGGCAAAAAAGGAAAGCAACTTCTGAGGGCTGCCTTTTCCGATGAACCAGAACATTTGCATCTTTTAATTTTTTTAATGCTAGGAAACCTTTCGTATCAAAGGAAAAAAAAAATATTTTTCCTAATCCCCAGTCTGTCAGCTTCTCATGATCTCAATGCAAAACCAGGTGCAATCCAGAAGATCAGTGATTCTCTGGCAGAAGCTGGCAGCACGCACCGTGGTCCCACAACACTCCTTTCTAGGCTCATGCGTTACACACTTGTAAAAGCTGATACAGTTTGAAATCTATTCTATCTAGAGAGCGTCACAATGACTAAGAATGGCTCAAGTCATAGTCCCAAAGGAAAGAGAGGTGTGGTGTGGTTATGTGCATTTGAATTTTATCAGGACAGTCTCAAGAAGCAGCGCAGCAGCTGGCTATGCGTACAGAATCACGATCAATAACTACAACTTTTATTTGCTATCACTTTAAAGAATGGTTATTCTGGAATCTAGATTATTGTTTATCATCATCATCATCATCACCACCACCATCATCATCATCATCATCACTGAACTGCAGATTTGCAGTGATCTTATAGATAATGGAGTCAAGAAGGTACAGTGGGGAATCCAACTCCTAGCCACTGGTTCCACAGTCAAATACCAAAACCACTGAATTACTGCATCAGACCATTAGACAGAACACACCCACATCAAAATACCCTGCAGCGGGCAATAACACATTGTGTTTACTATGGAAATTGCCCCAATTAGGCTGATAAGCAAGGACTACTTGTTTCTTTTGTTTTGTTTTGTTTTTGCATATTGGGGCTGATGTCAGCACAGGTCAGTTCCCAGTCACCTTTTGTTCCTCTCTATATATTTTGTTGGAATTTATATTAGTAGGATAAGGACTACCCCCTCGCCCCAGTTGTCTACATAATGCAGGACAAGTCCTGTCCTGCTCAGTTCCTGTAAACTCAAACCTGTAATGTCATTTATGGAGTCCATCCATCTCATTTTTAAAAATCTCCCTCTTTTCTGCAGTCCTTCCCTTTTCTTAGCATTGCTATCCCTTCCTACGAGTCTTGTTTTCACAAGGCACAACAACCTCATTTCATCATTTTTATTCCCAGAGAAAGTTCAAGCTTGATTTGATCATCTTTCTAGCAGTCCATCAGGCTCTCCTCCAGCACCACATTTAAAATTAATCAATTTTCTTTTTGCTGACTGTCCACCTTTCACACCTCTGAATAATAACTGTGAATACAATAATGCAGATGCTCTTGTTTTTTATCTTCTCCAGTTTCTTCATTGCTGTCCTTCCAAAACTCAAACTGCTTCTGACTTCCCAGCTGGAGCCTCAATTTAGACTGATGATTGAACTATAGTACACAACAAACTCAGTTTCTTCATTGTCAACAGTAGAGTTAATTTATCTGCAAACATTGTACATTAGTACCTTTACGACGAGCATAATTCATTCCAGAAACATGCTCGTAAACCAAAATACTTGTAAATTTAAAAAAATACCCCATAAGAAATAATGAAAACTTACCTTATTAGTTCGGGGGCCTCTCACCACCACCACGACTGCTGCCACCACCTGCACCTCACCACCACTGCAGCCGTGGCCATACACACCTCACCACCACTCTGAACGCCACTGCACAACTCCACTCCATTTCCACTGGCAGCAGCAGCAAGGGGCTGGCATTGCAAGCCAGGAGTGTCAGCCCAGGGCCTTAGTGATGGCAGTGACAGCACGGTGCTACGGGTCCCTCTCCTTCCGCCTCCTCCCTCCCTGCCTCCCTGCCTGACTCCCTCCCTCCCCCTCGTCTCTTCCTCCTCTGCCACCACCATCATGGGAGCCTGCAAGGCAAAAATCTGGGTGCCATCCAGATGGTGGCAGTGACAGCAGGAGGAGGAGGAGGAGGAGGAAGAAGAAGAGGCACGCTGGGCCAGGAGGGAGGGAAGAAAGGAGGAGGTGGAAGGGGGAACTCCCTGGCTCACCACCAGCACCTGTGCCAAGGCCCTGGGCAGATGCCCCTGGTCAATGCCACCATCACCCTCTTGGCAGCAAGGGGCTGACGGCAACAGCTGCGGTGGAAGAGGAGGGAGTGGAAGCAAAACTAGCACCTCTGGTGCCCATTTTGCAAGACAGAGTTTCTTTACCAGAACAAAAAAAAATTCCTGAATTTTTTATCATCTTGCAAATTGCTTATAGACCAGGGCAGTTGTAAACCGAGGTATTACTGTATTGGCATTTTAATATTCCACTATGATCCTAATTTTGCATTTTCTCTCTTATAATGTTCATCAGTAGTCCTCTGAGGTCATAATTGCTTTTTCCCAATACTATGGCATGGGTTTCAATTGCAAATCTTCAATTTTTGATGTTTCTTCAACTAATCTTCAGGTCCCTCACACATACTCCTAAACCTAATCCAGTTTTCTGTATGATACATTCTACATACAGACAAAACAGACAGAGAGATAAAATAACACAAATCAGAAAAATGGTGCTTTGTTTTAATGTATGATTCCTCAAGGTCAATGAATCACAAATATACATTTTTTCTGACAAACTGACAAATTGATTTGCCTTTAAAACTCTATAAAAGCCCCCAAGCACCTAGAAACATCAAAATCACAGAGAAGCTTCCTCTGACTTGCCTCTACAATCCCCACAATTTTGGTGGCTCTAGGTGCCTATGGGGGTGTTTCATAGTCAAACAAATAAAAATGACAAAAAAATCAATTCACATTCATACAAATATGAATCAACAAATTAACAATTTTTGACAAAATTTGCAATTTGCTTTTAATTCATGTCCGTCTCTAACTAATACCTTTGTTTGATACTTTTGCCTAAGGGAAACTATTCTGTTTTTGATAGCTGTGGGTTTTTCGGGCTGTTTGGCTGTGTTCTGGAAGTTTTTCTTCCTGACATTTTTCCAGGAGTTCATGTCCAGTTTGTTTCAGGGTGTGTTCAGCTACAGCTGATTTTTCAGGTTGTTTTATTCTGCAGTGTCTTTTGTGTTCTTTGTTTCTGGTCTGGATGCTGCGCTTTGTGGTTCCATTATATACCTGGCCACAACTACAAGGTATCTGGTATCTGCAGTGATGAGTGGGTTCCTTTTGTTCTTTGCTGACCATAGCATCTGTTTTATTTTTGTGGTGGGTCTAAATACTGTTTGTAGGTTGTATTTGTTCAACACTTTTTCCATGCGGTCTGTGACTCCTTTTATGTATGGCAGAAATAATTTGTTAGAGACTGTTTTTCTTCTTCAGTTTGGTATTGTTTTTCATTTTGATGGCTGTTTTGATTTTGTTCTTGGAATAGCCATTTGCCTGTAGGGTCCAATTCAGGTGGCTGAGCTCAATGTTAAGGAATTCAGCTTCACAGTTTCAGTTTGCACGGTCTACAAGAGTTTTGGTTATGCCTTTTTTGTTGTGGTTGGTGTTTGGAATTTTTATGTAAGTACTGATATATGTGGGTGGGTTTTCTGTAGACCTTGTGTCCTAATTGGAGGTCCAGTTTGCATATGACCATGACATCTAAGAATGGGAGTTTCCCCTCTATTTCTTTTTCCATGATGAATTCTATATTTGGGTGGATATTGTTGAGGTAGTTTAGAAATTCTTCGAGTTTATCTTTTTTTCCTCTGTTCTGTTCTAACAACAGTGTCTTGCCCAGAGAATATTTTATGCATCAGGACAATCCAGTTGGAGAAGCACACCCATTTCTTTCAGAACAGTTCACAACTTTTCATGATTCTCACAGTCAAAGGCTCTGCTATAGTATAGTCTATAAGGGACAGACTGTTCATCTTGTGAAATTATTTACTGCACTTCAGTAGCATCATATATTTTGCTCTATGATCTCTAGAGTGGCTTTTGTTTTGGAATTCAGCTTGAACATCAATTATTGCCCTATATAGGGTAAATGTCTTTGCTGAAACATTGCTTTGTTTGCATGGGCAATTAATGCAATGGTTACAGCACTCCTTGGCCTTCATTAGGGTTTCAAATGTACAGTGGAACCTTGACTTACATACTGCTTGACTTGCATCATATTTGACTTGCAGCAAGAAGGGGCCTGTTTGACTTGAGTCGCAAGATTTGAATTACATCTCGGAGCCCCGACGCAAGGCAACGGAATTGGGCGGCAGCCACAACCCAGCATCACGGCTGCCGCCTCCAAACTGCTCCTGCCTTCTTCCCCTCCTCCGGCAGCGGCGGCTTTGGCGAGGCCAGCTCAGAGCACCTGGAGCTGGTCCTTGGCCTCATCGAAACTGCCGCTGCTGCCGGACAAGAAGAAGGGCTGGGAGCTCGGGGCTGACCTCGCTGGTTAGACAGTCAGCTCAGTCTTGTAAAAAATCTGGCTGCAGAAGTCTGGTCTACAATAGAAGCATTGTAGTTGGGGAGCTGTACAGTTGTGGGACTCTAATGGTAAGCATAGAGTTGTTCAGAACTTGGAACGTCAGGTTAAAAATCAGTAAAACTTAAATGTTAGACATTGTTGCTATGAACATTAAAAAAGTGGAGGCATATAACTTGTGGACTATAATTCCACTGCCTCCTCCTCTCTTTGAAGAGACATTTCATTTACATCCCCAGAAGAAATCTCCTATCCCAATCAAATTTGTGTTAAATTGCTGTTTTCAGGGGTCTTTTTCATCATCTGGAAGGGATTAATCCGCTTTCCCATTACTTTCTATGGGAAACGTTCATTTGACTTAAGTCATGTTTGACTTAAGTCTAGACCACTGGAACGGATTAATGACATAAGTCAAGGTTCCACTGTATAGTGAATATCTCCAGTCTGTGGGTCATTCTTTCACTTTCATATTTGTTGACACAGTCTCGTTAAGAGATAGCAATGGTAAACCACTTTGTAGAAATCTGAAATATTAGAACTCATTGAAGAGCCTCCTGGCACAGTGGTTCAATGCCTGTACTGCAGCTAATACTGTGCTCACAACCTTGGTCTCAATTCCAGGTAGCCAGCTCATGGGTGAGTCAGCCTTCTATCCTTCCAAGGTCTATAAAATGAGTACCCAGTCTGGGGGGGGGGCAATGCGTAGCCTGCAAAATTAAATTGTAAACCACCCAGAGAGTGCTTGAAGTGCTTTGGGGTGGTATATAAGCAGAACACTTTACATTTGCTTTATAAGCCAGATGCAACTTAATAGCATAAAATAACAAATATCACATCTAATCTTGCTACTGGATTGATTTCAGGTATTTACATTAATGGCTTGTACTATGTTACTTGTTCCTTCTCCTGCCTCTGTTTTGTACAAAATGAATTAATCTGAACCACTGCCAAAAGAGAAGGATGTGTTACCAACTGCAAGCTTATTCACCTATAATGGGAAGAAAGAAAAGTTAAAACTTTATTTTTTCAGGCAATGCAGGGGAACAGAAAATATGTTTCTCCTTCCATATAACTGTAGTTCAAAGTTCATTTAGAATGCAACTCCCTTCTGTATCCTAACTAGCACCGAACACTTTGCATTAATCCACTAAATAGGTTGTGGATTAATACTCAGGACAATTTTTAAAATGAATTTGGGTATTATCCTCAAAAATATATCAAAGAACAAGCATTTTGCGCATAGTACTTTATGCGCTCAAAACACAACCTTCTGGCAGTGAAGACAATGAAGACAGTGTAGCAATGCGAATAAGTCACAATAATTAACACACTCCCAGTGAACTCACTTCACACCATGACTCTTGGGCATCCCTGTCTGCTGGCACCACTCAAGATGCTCAAGTCCAGGCCAAGCCCTTTTTAATATATCAAGCTGGTTTTCATCCTACCCTTGTCTAAAACTAATCCAGAAATAGGCAATCATGTTGTCACAGGCTTCCGTTGTTCATAATGAACTTGTAGAGTATGAGAAGTCCATTAGTCAGAACTTCTGCCTAGAAATTGCAGCTCAGAATCCACATTCTGTTAAAGCTGATCAGAAGCACTATTGTCCTTTCTACATACGACGTTTGTTTATAATTCTGCAGAATGTCTATGTTTGTGCAAACAACGG
This sequence comes from Phrynocephalus versicolor, assembly GCA_023846285.1. Lineage (NCBI taxonomy): Eukaryota > Metazoa > Chordata > Lepidosauria > Squamata > Agamidae > Phrynocephalus > Phrynocephalus versicolor. Next base: position 79,989,490 of record JAHTLZ010000016.1, read on the forward strand.
ATGCAAAAATTAGCCACAAATATGCAGAAAGTTCAAGCACAATGATTAAGCAATCCTCAACCATCTAGGCAGCTAATGGAATAGCTTTGAGGAATACCATTTAGTATGTGAAATTTTCATCTGATACTAAGCAATTAGTATTTTCAGTAATTGAAAGCAGAATGTACAATGTTCAGTTTTTCTTTATGTACCCAGAGAAAGCAGGAAAGCATTGCTGTTATGCATTTGGAATAATAGTTTTAGGAATTTCTTAAATCTGGTGTTGACTTTTTGAAAATATTACTACAGTAATATGAAGTAATCAGTAATCAGTAATCAGAAAGAGAGACCTCAGGCCTAACCCAGAGAAATACTGGGTTCTTTTGTTTTGATGAAATGTGGGAATGTGCCAGAAAACAGAATTGTTAAGTACACTTCCAGAATACTGTGTCTTTTCAGATTGACATGGAGTGATTCTTTTTACTACCTACCATGCTCTCTTGGTACATATGTAGAATTAGCATGCACTTAAAATATGCTGAAGCAATAATGGCACCCTTTAGCCTCTCTTATATTATGACAGGAGCATCGCGTATATAAGCTTAGGACCAAATCAGGTTTGTCAGGAAGCAATCACCCAGGAACACAGCTGCATCCAGCAACAATTGGCTCTAGCTGCTGGTGATACACTGGATACTCCGGGAAACAGCACCTTCTTTGTCCTTCCACATGCCTGGAGTGAAATCTAAACTCTTTAATACCTTAAACACACCTTTCCCTTTTCACTACCTGCTACAGTGGAGGCTTTCTTTGCCAGGGCTTAATCTAAATGAGAGCCGTCAATTCCCTGCCAGTTCCTGCTACTTTATGAATCTCTAAGGCAGCAAAATGAAATGGTCTAAGCGACCCGGATCAGGTATACCAGAGGCATAAAGAATTTCATGAGAGATGAATAAGCAACAGAAGATCAGAGTTGGCTCATGCAATACAGTGCGTGCTGAGTGCTTTGGTAAATTGTTAGATCGTTGAACAAACACGCCACTTTAACAGACTCCAGCTCCAAAATGCTTCCATATCCCTATTGCAAACTATTTTCTGGGGAAGTTCCCATTTTTTAAAAAGCAGGGAGAGATGAGAGAGATAAGATTTTTCTAGGCACTGAATTTTGAAGTGTCGGATATTATAAAAGTTAGGCGTGGCCACTAAGCCTGACCAGATCAATTATCTCTACTTAAAAAGCCCAACATAAATTGTGGAATTGGTGCCACAAGAACTGTCTGCTTAAATCAGCATTTCCTAAGCCAAGCTTGAGAAACACTATTTCACTACAATTTTAGTGCTTCTAGAATCCCTCCCAGTTTTCCATTTCACATATAATGAAATCCCCATAGTATATCTCTTCCGTTGTCATTTCTTGTGCAATATCTATGAGAGATGCTATTGCCTTTTCTTATCCCATTATTTAGGTGGCCCACAAGGAGAAATCTGTGTCCATTCTGCTCCATTACAAGTACTGCGACACTGTGCATGTGTTCCATTATATTCTTCACCGGTGGAGGGGAGAAGATGGAGCGCCATATTCTCAAGTCCATTGGTGGCACAAGGATAACAGGATATGCATCCCATCATATTACATAAGACCCCACCCAATCCCAGATGCTTCTAGCAGAAAAAGGCAAAACAAAGGCATGGTACAACTTAACTTCTGCCACTCACATTTTTATTGACAGTTCTTACCACCTGCTTAAAAATACAGATCCCCCATTAGCAATGGTCCATTCTAACAGATGGCACACACATAAGAGAAAATGACTTGCTGTTCCTACTTTTATTCTATTAATTTGCACTCAGAAGTCTACATTAGCACTTTGGCCAAGTCATAGAACTCACTCCAGTTTTGCTTATACTAGAATAGAGCCACTAATTCCCACAGCATCTCAGAATTTTACGAACTTGGCTATTCTTGAAAGCTTATGCCAAATGAAAAGTGTTAATCTTGCCATCTGTGTTTTATTTACTTTCCACAGAGTAAGTCTTTCATTCTGCAAGCCTGACTTGCATCCTTTAATTTTATTAAGGAACAAGCTGAGATGATCCAGATACAGCAACAATGCTGAGCAATCATCAAATCACTTATTATGTCATTAATCTTTAACATCTGTGAACTCCATCATGACATTTGTGATGCTTTTCTTCATGTAACTTATGAAAAACATTCTTCTTCTGTTTTGCGTCCCATGGGAAAGCAATACTAGTGGACTATTATACTCCTCTCAGTCAGAATTGCTTGCTAAAGCAATCAGTTAGCAAGCCATTAGATCTATTTAACATGTGTTAACCACTTGATAAGAGCTATATTTTTGAAGCTAAGATCTTCTATGAACATCCCACTGCTTCAAAGTGAGTTAGGTTGGTTTAAGGTGCTACATTTGCTTCAATGCCATTGTGATTTCCACATTCTTGAAGCCTGAGTTACAAAAGTCAGGTTATATGAATAAATAAAGCTGCACAGTTCACAATGAACTGCAGATTAGATGTTTCTGAGGAATGGCACTGATCCAGGCATTCTCACAGTTTTGAATATGGAAAGTTGTCACACAGTTCAGCCTAACCGAGATCTGGAAACAGAATCTCCTTGCAGAACAACAAGGGACAGAAAAATAAGAGAGGGAAAGACAACAAGCAAGATTTTCCACATCAGCCACAATCATTAGGAACCATCTCTATTCCAGACCTCCCAACCTGAGGATCACAGATCTTCATTTCCACACTGACTTCCTGGATTAGAGACGATCTTATCATGGACCTCTTCCCACTCACCACAGAAGCAGGGGAAATAGTAAGCCAAGCAGGAACTTCAGTGAAATCTTTGACATGCCTAGCTAGCTGTACAAAAAGAAAACACAGGTACTGTAATCACTGGTTTGGATTAGAGCAATGCTCTCAACCTGTGGTTTCCCAGATGTCCCTGGACTGCAACTCCCAGAAGTCTTAATCACTAGTTGAGCTAGCCAGGATTGCTGGGAGTTGCAGCCCAGGAACATCTGGGGACCGACAGGTGGAGAACCACTGCATTAGAGTCTAACTAGATCCAAGAAGACTACTTCTAATAATCCCTTTACTCCTATGCAAGTCCTCGCTGAGATGAATCACAGCCAAAACAGTGTCTCAGAGATCCAGGCTCCAGAGCCAGGAAAATGGGAGACGGCTTTCTACCAACCAAGTCAGTTCAGATAATGAACCACGGAAGTTAACCCTTGGGGATCTGCACTTCCAAAACAATTGTTGGATAAGCAGAAATGTTGAGTAAATATAAATCACCCATCAGAGAAGCTCCTACACTTGGTGCTGTAGCCATCAAATTACCATAGGTGGGGAAGATCATAGAAAGTGATTAAAAGTTAGTGGACCCTGAAATCTAATTCTGTTAACTATACTTAAAACTATTAACAGTTAAGCTGATCTTAAATTGGCCTTTATGTTTGGGTTAGTTTGCTTCAACAAGGCCTTAAACGAGGAAGAAAAATTAAAAACCCCATCCATGTTTTTACCTACCCCTCCATTTCTCTAAAGTTCAAATCCCTCTTTCGAAAGAAGAATATGACCATATGAATATTTGAAAAACCTATTTCCTATCCATCCCACAAAAACTCTTCTCTTACTGTCTTTCCTTCCTTCACAGGCTGAACTTTTTATCTTCCCCAACTTTTTAATGCATGGATTTTCGAGTGGGGGTCAGCAAAAATCGAAATGAGTTAAACAAAACTGACAGTATCAGATAAGGGGTGTCTACATGGTAGTATCTCTGTCTAGAAGAATAGGGAACTACCCACCTAATGAAGAGAAGATCCCACCTCTTCCAGGCATTACTCTTAACAGTTGGTTTAAAACCTTTTAATCTAGGCTTATAAAGTGAATCAAGTTTTTTAAAAGGCCAATAGATTTGCACTCATTAACTTAAGTTTTATATTTGGCTCCAAGATGCCATCTTCAATATCCAATAAAGCTTGCTCTCAGGAAAACCCTTCACATGGTCACCGTTGCTGAACACTGCAAACTGATGAAGATTTACTCAGAAACAAATCCTCCAATGTTCTTACTCCTGTCTTCTTGTTACAGAAATATGTCTTTTCTCTAAATATTGTCCTCGTGTTTCTGTAGATACTTGTTTTTCAGTATTTCTGCAGATATTTTGTGAGAATGGAGAGGGTGTGATTAGAAGACATATAATCCTACAGCTAAACGCCTTAGAATAAACATCATTGGTTTGAGTTGGGCTTCTAAGTAGACATGCACATGTGCTGCTAAGACTTTTTTTAACTACTGTACAACAGCTGCAAGCATTGCATAAACTGTTACATTAAGCTGCTCAATGTTTTAAAACTCCATTATATTACTTTATTGTGTTCTATTTTTATTGCATTTAAAATCCAAGGTGCAACATAGATACAAAGAATTCAGATGAATCCTTACAACATTTTTGGCTCTGTTGGAAGAATCTCAAACCAAAAACCTTTGATTGGAACAAAACTCAACCTCAACCTACTCTTGTCCTTCTTCTTTCAGAAGAGCAGATTTTCTCTCACACGGAGAGGGGTTAATTTGAACTACAAGTATGTTTTGTAATATGGTTGAAAGATTCCCTGGGTATCAAGCTGCAGGGCCAGACCTGGGGAGTTCAACTCTGAGACCTTAGAATTGCAGAGTTGGAAGAAACCCGATCATCAAGTCAATGCCCTGTTAGGGAAGCACACCAGGGAATCAATCTTGAGTAGAGCCCGTTTATTGTCACATGAAAGAATGTTCAACAATAGGTCCTGAACCAGTACTGAATTCCTTCTTGCTTTCTCACTACTGAATTTTGTGAAAGGCAATTAAATGATGGATACATTTAACATTATTTATGATGCCACCTTTGAGATAGCTACCTAATAGCAGAGCTGCCTCTGTGTACAACCTAAAACACTATTGAGGTGTTTAAAAGGTGCCTACAAGGCAGGTAGTACTCCAAGAAAGTAGAATTATAGTAGTCCAGAAAAATCCCCAAAATGCATCCTATTTACAATTCAGAATATTTGGGATTACAGTCTCCGTGATGGCCATTGTCTAGTTTGAAAATCAGACTCTCTTTCCTCCATCAGTATCATGATAAATTCTACAAACATACTTCTAGTCGTATTATTCATGATCACATAACCTGGATTAGCTGCCTCATGAGAATCTTCAACTAGTAGATTTCATTTTTAAGAACAGAAGTGCCATCACTTGCTCTGTCTGGAAAGATTCTTTCCCCTAATGTGTGGTGGAACTTTATTTTGCAAACACTCAGAGGTACAGTACTTGTGATGGTCAATTAATAACAGCAGCTCACATGCCACAGCAGAACTAAATCCTAATACCAAGAATATCTGCCCACACCTTTGTACAGTATTCCATGTTAGGCAGTCACTATAACAGCCTCCCCTTTTGTGGCATATAAAAGATTGTGCTAAGAAATGACTTGAACTTGTATTTCATCCACAAGAATGCCATTCAGAAAGTAAGACTGCATCACCCCTTATAATGCCTCAGACAAAACACAGCTACTGGTTATGAATGGGAGAAAGCAGTATCTTTGGGGGAAAGTGATCCATTTCTTTCAAACCCCATCTTCCCCCATGGGCATGGGATGAAGTCTGCAAGACCAGGGGAGTGATTGTAGAAAGAGATCTGTACCATAGGCAGAGGGCAAGACCCAGCCCAGGAGGAGGTTTGATGTCCAACATTTCAAAGAAGGAATCCCCAAGCTGCTCAGATCCATCCGCTGAGGATCAGCCACAAACAGGCCCCACTCAGTGCTGATCCAGTGACAAACGGTGAGTCAATGGTCTCACTCACTCTAAGAAAACAAGGCTGAGAACTGACACAGAGGTGATTTCTTCCTCTCCCTCTCATTCCTCTGTGAGATGAAGAGCAAGGAGGAAGACCACAGTGGATCTGTTTGCAACTTTCAGTTCTCAAACTCTGCTCTACTAGCAGATAGCTTTGGTGAGATGAGATGGAGAACGAGTAGAGAAGGCTGCTTCTAGGTCTTTCCCCAGTGTTCCAACTTAGTTCCCTAAACAGTTCAACACAGATATTGCATCTCAATATAATTTGAACTAAGGTACTTTCCCATTACTCAAAAAAACACATTCATTTTAGCTAACTTGTTTTATTTCTGTTACTGTTGGTTTCTGCAATAAACATCACATGCATGGAGACTAGCATATGCCATCTATCTAGATGTGGAATCAAAGGTTTCTATTTCTTATATGGATGAATATAGGAAATTCCAGAGCCCGTCTGATTTGCTTGGAGCAATTTTTAAAAATATTGTCTTTCTCTGGTCATTATTCCTATTCTAACATCAGTCTCTGATCCTGGGCTCCCTGAATGAGTCATCCACATTCACGGACCTTGTTCTAAAATATGACCCGTGAGAACAAGATGACTATTTGTGGGATTTATGGGATTTGGACCTGTCACTGTTTTGTGTCACTCTACTGCACAAATAGAATCTTTTTATTTTTGTCACTCATAACAAAAAATGCAAGTTTCCTTCAGGTTTATGTGAACCCATTCTGCCCAGCACATGACCAGAAAAGTATAAGCAGCAGCTACTGAGCAGCAGTTAGCTACTTTACATTTACAGCTGTAACAAGAAGACGAGACTTCTTCGAAAGATGTTTCAGGGAGAAGAGACAAGGGCGTTTATACACGACCCCTAAGCTCCGCTGCAAATGGCTCCCAGCTCTGGAGCTTAAAAATGTTTCCCCACCAGCTCCGGAGCTAACAGAAAATTAAGTGCGACCCCGCCCACCTAAGCGCGACCCAGCGCACCTTTCAAGAACCTGCTCTGGGAGAGTGAAAAGTTTTGATGCGGAGAGTGCCGGCTCTCCTCGCTTCTTTTTGTTGTTGTTGTTTTTGCCTCCCACCCCTTTAAGAGGAACCAGGAAGTGACGGGGGGGTCGGAGCAACTTCCACCGGCACTCCGGAGGTAAGAGTGCATTCTTTTCTCCTTTTTTTCTCCCTCCCCTCACGCAGACAGAACAAGGAAGTGCGGAGGGGGTGGGAACGCAGGGAGAGCGACAAACCCTCAAGATCTCTGGTCCGAATTTAAGGGACCAGCGGATATTAGGGGTTGTGTAAAAAGGCCCTAAGAGCTTCATAAGAAGAGTTGCTTACTGGAAGGATTAGAAGAGCAACTACATATCTTTCTTTCTCACTCTCCCTTTATCTCTCTCACTTTCCTATACAGATAGATAGATAGATAGATAGATAGATAGATAGATAGATAGATAGA
>JAHTLZ010000016.1:79998685-80034294 GCA_023846285.1 Phrynocephalus versicolor
TTATTTATTTATTTATTTATTTATTTATTTATTTATTTATTTATTTACAGTGGTGCCTTGTATAAAGGAATTAATTCATTCCAAATGAAATTATGTTAGGCAAATTTTCCTTTATACAAATTCCCATAGGAATGCATTGAAAACGGAGTAATCCCATTTTTATGTTGTACGGATTCTCCCCAAAGGTGATTAGGTTAAGCCAATTTCCCCTATCTCCGGAATTTTTTATGTTGTCCAGATTTTATGTTACACGAACTGTTTGTTATACAAGAGTCCACTGTATTTATTTATTTATTTATACAACTTATATGCCGCCCACTACCCAAAGGTCTCTGGGTGGCTTACAATTCCTTGATGGCCTTATAGGCAACTTCCAACCGTACTATTCTACAACCAAATTGTCAATGACAGGTGAAGGGAGAATCACATCATAGCTATGCAACGGTGAGTATGGAAGTGGATAATCACATTCTAAATTGCACAGTTCATACAGTATATGTTTTAGTTTGGGGAATTCAGTGTCACTAGTATACAGATGACACCCAACTCTTAACTCTCCTTTCTGCCAAAATTTGAGGAAGCTGGTTTGGCTCTCAACCAGTGTCTGGTGTAAGTAATAGACCAGGTGAGGGCAAATAAAGTGGAACTTAATCCAGACCATGACAGAGGTGCTCCTGGTTAGTCAAAAGGAAGATCAAGGAACAAGGATGCACAGCCTGTGCTGGATGGGGTTACTTTCCCTCTGAAAACACAGATGTGCAGCCTTGGGGTGTTCCACAGATGCCCAAATTTCAGCAGTGGCCAGAAGTGCCTGTGCATAACTAAAACAAGTGTGCCAGCTGCACCTCTTCCTGGAGAGGTCTGACCTGGCCCCAGGGAGTCATATTTTAGTTACATCCTGATTGGATTACTACTGCAACACACACTATATGGGGCTGCCTCTGGAAAGCATTTAGAAGCTTCAGTGGGTTCAAACCACAGCAGCTACATTGCTAATTTGAGTTGGTCACAATGATCACATAACCCCACCACCACCATCACCACCACCACCATTACCTCAGCTCCACTAGTTGCTGACCCATCTCTTGGCCCAGTTCAAACAGCTGGTTTTAATCCATAAAGCCCCAAAGGGCTTAGTTTCAAGCTATCTCAAGGACTGCATTTTCTTTTATGAGCCTGCCCAGGTGTTAAGATCTTCAGGCGTATTTGATGGAAACACAGAAGAGGGCTTTCTCTGTTGCTACTCCCAGATTTTGGAACTCCTTCTCACAGGAGGCAAGGCTGGTCCCATTTTGATGTCCTTCCATAAGCAGCCAAATACCTTTCTCCTCAGGCTGTTACTATTGTTTACCATTTTTAGTATGGCCTTTCTTTGATCCTTTTTAGTACAGCATGTCTCTTCTTCTGTTTTAAGTTTTAAATATTCCTTTAATGATGTAACCTGCATTTGGTCCTTTTTAAAAAGAATAGCAAGGTAAAAATATTTTAAATTAACAAAATAAATAGATACACTAACAAATTTTAAACATGGAAGAGGTATTGCAAATAGAATTTTTGAAACAATAGAATAACAATATTTCCTTCCAGTTCATGGAAGTTTTTTGATATATTTTTAAAGATAAAAACTTAAGTAATTGTATAAAATATGTTGTTATGAGAATTACTTAAAAATCATTTAAATGTTTCACTAATCTGACAGCTTTGAGACACTGAAATGTAGCCGATGAGAAATCACAAATGGCTCCGTTATCACTTTGGACTCTCTTTAAATGTCTACAGTAATTTCCTAAGCTCTCAAATTTTAAAAACCAAACTCTTTGAAACTCTTACTTAAATATTATCATTGAAACCACTAAAAGCAGATCACTGTAAAAAGAACTTGATGTGTACACAGGAAAAACAGTAATGGTGCCACATACATGTTTCAGTCAATATAAAAGTAGCAGAGTGTGACACAGCAACTTAATTTGCTGGTTATCTTAGTGTTGCATTACAGAATCCATTTCCAATACAGTATGGTTCAATGGACTGTTACATGAGATTCAAAAACTAAATGTATTTGCAGAATATCCTTTCTAGATGCCTTCAGTGAGTATTGAGACATATAGAACATTGGGTAGCTACTACCTTAAACCTTGCACTTTGTTAGGTGGCTTTTGGATAAAGCTACCTTCCCATGGCTCACAGCCATACAATCAGGAATATTTTTTCCTGTATAGTTGAAACAGGACTTCTAAAAGAAGCAACTAAAATGGGATCAGCTATTATTTGCCCACCAGGGATCTTTATAAAATAAATAAATAAATAAAGCAGATTAAACAAAAGTGCCACAACATTTTATCCTTTGATTCTTCCTCTCCTTTCGGGGTTTTCTCCGCTTCTTTAAATTTGTCAATGGATACAACACAACCCACCCTTAAGATGTACCCTTCATCCAAACACTAGTCAATTCTGCAGCTAGTAAACCATTACTTATTATCTGCAATCAAAAAGTACAAAGTTAGAAGAAATTCAATAATTTATCCCACCCCCACCCCCTAAAAAGCATATCAAGAGTCAAATGTGATGCAATGTCAGATTATTCAGCTAGGGCTTGGGAAATGAGCATTCAAGTTCCTCTTGGCCATGAACTCACGGGATGATCTTGGGCCAGTCATATCTTTTCAGCCTAATCTACCTCGCTGGGCCATTGTGAGGAGAAAGCCAAGGAGAAAGAGAACTGTGTGCACAGCCTAGAGTTCATTGGAAGAAAGTAATGACACAAATTTAATTAAGAAACAAGGGAGATGCTTCAAAGTATGGTTTAAAATGTAGGTTAACTTGCATTAAAATCTCACTGTGTTTATTAGTTATACGGTTCACCACAGTAAGCGATCCGAAAGTCACACTGCTAGGTCACATGACCTTTTCAGCTACCGACTTCTCGAAGACTCCATAGCTCTAATAGGCTCAGCTAAATTAATTTTAAAAATCAATGCTATGGGTAATGTGGCAGATACCCCTGGCTCATTGCCCCAGTTGGAAGCCTACAAGCTGATAAAACACAGTTTTCTAGATGTACAACTGCAGGATATACAGAGTGCAGCAAACTCAATATGTTCACCGATGAGCTTGCTGATCCCAGTTCAAGCTGAGCACCTTGCTCATTACTTTTACTTGCTAAAATGTCCCGAGGAACAGAGGGCCTACACTCTTGCTAGATGCAATGCCATTCCATCAGCACTGTTGTATGGGAGATTCAATGGAACTCCATACAACGACAGTTGTTGCTCCAGCATACTGGGTGGGGTGAAATCACTCTCCCATGTGGTTCTGTACTGTCCATTCTACAATCATTTTCATTTAAAAAAACTCTTTGATCCACTCCTTTTGAAGAAGAGGCATTATTGAGGCACTGATAATTTGAGCTTTCTTCTGTCACCAGGAGAGTCTGTTCTAATAGAAAATGTGGCAACTTTTTAGCCCAGTTGGTCAGGGCCTGCAGGCAGAGATGCAGTGATGCAGCTGTCAGTTTTGTAATGTATCATTATCTTTTTAAATCTGTACTAAAATTTTGCTGTTTATTCTTTTTCTGCATGCCAAAAAATGCTGATTGGTTGGTTGGTTGGTTGGTTGGTTGGTTGGTTGGTTTACCACAGTAAGCGATCCAAAAGTCACACTGCTAGGTCACATGACCTTTTCAGCTCAAGAGAGCTTCCATTTTCAATGAACTCCTGCTCTATGGTCAGGTTCTCGTGGACCCTGTTGTATATGGATTGCTTCTCAGCAGTTTTTGAGTTTAAAAAAAAAGAAGATAAAATTTGCTAAGTAATTATACCAGGCATGATTGATGGTGAAGCAAAGAATACCTTTATTAACTGAGAAATTATCAGATAATCTGAGATACATATGTCCTCTTTTACTTCTGTGTAAAAGTCTACAGGGCCATGAAAATCCCTGGATGCCCTTGGGCCACTTATACTCTCTTAGCATGACCTAGCTTACAGGGAAGAGGAGGAAAGCTATTTATGCCAACTTAAAACCCCTGGAAGAACAGAGAAGAATAAATATACAGTGGTACCTTGTATAAAAGAATTAATTCATTCCAAATGAAATTATGTTCAGCAAATTTTCCTTTATACAAATCTCCCATAGGAATGCATTGAAAACAGAGTAATCCCATTTTATGTTGTATGGATTTGCCCCATAGGCAATTATGTTAAGCAAGTTTCCCCTATCTCTGGAATTTTTTATGTTGTACAGATTTTATGTTATACAAACTGTTTGTTAAACAAGGGTCCACTGTAATTGCAATAAAGTGATGCCTGTTACCTTTGTTGTATTACTCTGTTCCTTGCATCGGGAGAATCCTGCTCTTTACCTGCCTTACCAAACTCATTCTTTGTGTTAATATGATTGTGGCTCAGGTGTTAATTAGGTAAGCCTACCAATATTCAGGCAGATGAGTATCACCTCACATATAGAACAAATTCTAAATAGTGCACTAAGACATAGGGTAAACCTCAGTGACTGAAACTGCTGGGGAATTTAAGTCTAAAAGAATTGTCCCAAATAATAAAATGTCTGCTGACTGCATTAGTTTGTCATTGGCCCACCATTTGTTTTCCCTGCCATTTGTTTCCTGCTCACTCTTTAAAGAATATAAGCACCATAAAGCCACAATCATTTGCCTCATTTGGCAAACAAGGCAAGGAAGCTTGTTAGCTTTTATTGAGCTCTTAAAACCAGCAGGCCCTTAACCTTGTGCGAGAAGAGAAAGCCACCACTTGAAAAGTGTCTCTTTGCCTTTTTCAGCTGTACTTTTGCCCTATGCCTGAAGTATTTGTAAGAAGACTTAAAGCAGCTGACAGGAAAACACACACTAAAATATATTATTCCACAGAGCAAGTCACCTTAATTAGTCATTGTAATCTGTCCCTTGTTGCATAGAGTACAAGCTCATAAGATGCCCACATTTGAACTAAGGATGACAAAGGACATGCAATACAGTTGATATATGAGACTACTATAGTCAGTTAAACACTAAGAACAGTAAGTAAGGAGTTTGCTTTAAGGGTGGAGAAAAAAGGATCTTAACGTAAATGCTGTTTGTCTACCGTATATTACTACCCATCTGTGGATGCTGCAACCTGAGCCTCAGCAGTGAGTGGAGTGCAGCCCAGAGGGACAAGATACAAACCTGAAACGTCCACCTGAAGGAGCTTGCTTCGTTCTCAACTTCATTTGCTACCTTACTGGTTTAAGTTTGGGTCATGTAAAATTGGCATACACAGGGAGAGGATACAGTAATGAAGAGAAATACCTGGATCTGAGCACAAAAGAGCCATATTGATTCCACCTTGACCCTGCCTGTTTTCAACTCTCTGCTCCCCAGTAAGGAACCATTAGAGGTAAGCATAAGTGCTCAAGGGGGGTCCACATCCTTCCACTAGCAAATAACAAAGGATGGATTCACGCCTTTTAGCAGCAAAGTTTTTCACCTCCTAAATTTTGGCACTTGGAATCAAAGCCCTGGTTGCTCTGCTGCAGTTACAGCTCTGCAGATGTCCTACAGACAATATGTCTGGGGGCAAGAATTAGCATTATTCATCTTTGAAAGCCACTCTAATGGCCTTTTTTTACACAACCAGTAGGGCAAAAAAGCTCTTTAAGTAATTGATATAATTCCTGCTCCACTCTTCTTAGTTTCATTTTCAAGATGCAGCGCATAACTGGTGTTGTATTTGTTTCAGGGAGGAGGTACCTCTTTCATTTTGTGTTTTTTATGCCCTAGTCCAGGCATGCCCAAACTTCGGCCCTCCTGATGTTTTGGACCACAACTCCCAGAATTCTAAGCTTAGCTTGCCAATGGCAAAGGACTGTGGGAGTTGTGGTCCAAAACCTCTGGACATGCCTGCCCTAGTCCTTTCACTTAATGTAGAAGGGATAACCTGTTTTATATCATTTAATACCACCACCACCCCCACACACACTCATATTGTCTGGTGCTACTAGTTCAAAAGACCTAAAGAACTCCAAAAGCTACTCCAAAGAAGCAGAGGCAAGGCAACAGAGAATCAATTTATTCCAAATCAGGCAATAGTACAATCAAAAATGGCTACCAAACAACCAGTCTACATCCCTGCAAGCCCTAACAAAAATATGTGTCTTTAACAGAACAAATGCACAATAAATTAACCAAATAACAACTTTTTGAAAATTGGTTTATTTATTTTATTTTATTTTAGAGTATTTTTACCCCACCTTTCTCCTTGGAAAAGGAGTTGAACAGCTGAACAGGGAAAGGTCCTACGCCTACCCACAGATGGGGGAGGGGGAGCAAAATAAAATTAAAACCTCCACAAAGAGCCACCTCTCCTGAAAAGCAATCAAACAAGGGGGGAAAACCCACAAACAATTCTCTTAAACCAAGAATACAGTAGGACCCCATTATCCGCTGGGGACTGGTTGCAGGCCTTCCCGTGGATAATGAAAACCGTGGATAAGAGAGAACACCAAGGAAATCCCCCAAAACTGCTGTTTTATGACAGTAGCTTGCTTTACAGCTGCTGTTTGCTCATGCCCTGGGGCTCAATCCCAGGTAGCAGGCTCATGGCTGACTCATCCTTCCATCCTTCCGAGGTCGGTAAAATGAGTACCCAGCTTGTGGGGGGGTGTAGCCTGCATACTGAAAGCCACTCAGAGACTACTTTAAGTGGTATAGGATGGTATATAAGCAGAACTTTGCTTTTTACAGCTGCTGTTTTATGACAGTAGCTCGCTTTGCGGCTGCAGGATTATGTATTTATTTTTTCCTTTGCCAACCGTGGATAATGAATCAGTGGATACAGGGGTCCTACTGTACTACCATATCGAGAAATTTATCTCCCCTTTACTTCATTAGTACAGCAGACAAACCAGGCAGGCAGGAGTAAAACATAATCCAAGACAGAAAAAAAGGGGAATAAGAGGGAGAAATCAATCCTCAAAGAATTGTGGAATGGGGTTCCAGAAAATAATCCCAAGGAGGCAAACTGAAAATAGGGAGACTGCCTAGTGGCAGCCAGAAAAATAATCCTTTAAAAAGGCAAAAAAAAAAAAAGGAAACAATGCAGGATAGAGGCTTGTCCCCAGGCAGCACAACCCAAAATGTACCAATTAGGTTCAACCAGACCAGGACCAGACCAGAATAAAAATTCCTGCCCCTGGGCATTCTCACTGGCTCCTGACAGCATCTCACATAGTGCTACTGAATACAAATTTCCCTGGCTATTTGAAAGACAAAGAAAGTAAACATTAAACAACAAACAACTGTTGTTTATTTTACTACAAAACATTCATGTTGTAGAGGATGTCTTTTTAGAATCATTGGCCAAAATCCTGATGCCCATCATATCAGATTGCGTTATAATAAGCCCATTGAATCAATGGGGATCTGATAAGTCAACTACTCCATAAATCCCAATGGGCCTACTCTCATTGAAACTTACTTTAACATAGTAAGTCACAGTTATAATAGACTCATTTGAATCAATTGAGCTTAGAGAGAAATGGACTCATCAAATACTCATTGATTCAACAGGCCTATTCTAGTGCAATTTACTATGCTAAGCCAAAGGATTTTGGTCCTTAAAAAACACAAAGAGGAAAATTTAAAAGAAGAACGTGTTTTTGGTTTTGTTAAAACATGAACAGTCCGATTTCTAAACTGGACTGCAGTTGATGCAACTGGCTAGGCATCCAAGACTTCCAGTGCTCACTCTCAGGTGCACTTCTGAGGAGTACTTGAACACTTGCTAGAAACTTTTTGTAGCTATGTTACAAACACAATATTTGAGGATTTCGATTGATCCTCTAAGGGCAAAAAAGCAATTAGAAGATAACATAGTAACATATTATTATGACAACAACAACAAAACTTTCACAAGGCACTTTGAGAAAATAATGACCAATGATTAACAACATTTTTTTAAAAAAAATTGCATTCCAAGCTAAACAGAGATTATTCCAGAACAAGCTATTCTAACATGGGAACACGACCTTAGATACTGAAAGGCAGAATGACTTCTTCTGTTATCTACATCTCAGCATTTACCCTGCTTTTATCTCTCACTGAAGATATTTATTGTTTGGTGTAATGGATCCTGTTTCAACGTGTGGTAGAGGAAGAGGGGAAGATGATGCTAGGAATGTTATCTGGTTAAGATTCCAATCTAAATCAAGAAGGGGAGTGCGGTACACATTTATACTCTTTGACAGTTAGATGGAAAGGACCAAGGGAAGTTTCAAAGAAGACCAGGAAACTCATAAATCAAAATATATTTTTAAAAAGATTAACCATTAGGCAAAACATAATGTAGAACAGGAATACAATCAGCAATGCAGGGGGGGAGGAGGAGGCAGGCCTGATGCAGTAAAACCAACTGAATGTGACTCCTCTTCCTATGGGCAGCTTCATGTTCCAAATAAACCAATTTGTGAAAGCCGACAATCACCAAAACTATTCTTCCCCAATAATTTTTGTTTCCCCCAAACAAATGCTAACCACAATACAGTGGTACCTTCTATAAAGGAATTAATTCGTTCCAAATGAAATTATGTTAAGCAAATTTTCCTTTATACAAATTTTCCCCGGGAATGCATTGAAAACAGAGTGATCCCATTGTATGTTGTACAGATTTGCCCCCTAGGCGATTATGTTAAGCAAATTTCCCCTATCTCCGGAATTTTTTATCCTGTACAAATTTTATGTTATACAAAGCATTTGTTATACAAGGGTCCACTGTATAACTGTTATTCAGTTATTAACTCAGTACATACTGCCCTAAAAATTACAGAATCTTTAGTACTATTTCAAACAATACGAGTAAATTCTCCATATAATAATGTGTCCCTTCAAGTCAATTCTGACTTATGTCAGTCCTTCTCAGGGTTTTTAGGTCATGTATACTCAGAAGTGGTTTATCATTCCTTTCTTCTGAGGCCGGGGCTGTGCAGTTTGCCCAAGGTTGCAGAGGCTGGCTCTTCTCCCAGGAGACACAGTGGAGAAATGAACTCCCACAGAGACATAACCAGTCAGCTAATTCCCTACACAGCTATCCACAATTTAACCAATTAAATTTTAGCTCTAGTTGACTCTTCCCCTTATTTGAGCAAACACATTTTGTAACATGTTATAAAATCCACAAAAATATTGCTCCTCTGCCAGCGGTAGACAAAACCAGCAGAATAAAACTTCAGATTAGGTCTGCCTTTGAAGACCTTTTAGAATCATTCTAGTCTGAAATGCCATGGCAGCACTGTTGTTTCAAGAGTAACAGAATGGAACACAGCTTATCCCCCTTAAAACAACTTAACCTGCTATCTCTTTCCTTGACTGGTTTTAATCTAAAGCCCTATATGGCTTGGAATTCAGAGATCTGCCTACTTCCTGCCTGAATGTTTAGACCATTATCTGAGACACACACACCCCGACCCTGCATATGGAGGTCAAGCAGGTGGTGACCCCTATCTCTGCAATGCTCACCTTAGATGTAGGAAGCCTTGCCTGGCAGCTCACTTTATATCTCCTCCAACTTTGAATCAAGGTTACCTTATTCATCTGCAGGCATTTTTAAAATATTGCATGATTCAGTTTCCAATTCTTCTACATATGTTTGTTTATTGTTTGCTGTTTTAGGAGTGGTTGTTGTTAAGGAGAGGACAGGAGAAATCCATTCTGCTTATCTTGGGGAGTCAGAAGTAGAGTAAGCGCAATGAATCAGTGAGGGTTTGGTGAGTGAACTCCTCTGCATTTACCTGTAACATGCCCTCTTGGGGCTTTGGATACACTATTTGCTTAAAGAATGTGGTCCCACATTGTTCCCAACAACTTGAAGCATTTACCATATGGATGACTTTGCACAACCTTAATTTGCACCCAACATTTTCAGCATAGAACAAATACAATGAGCAATGTGTGCAGGCATCATGTATGCACAGATATGTATATTTATATACTCCAGCACAAGCATACCAGCTGTCACTTCAGAACCTATAGAAGCAGAAATATGTATTCGTTACAAGCTTTATTTAGGGCCACAGGTTCAAGTTATTAAACTAATCTGAACATCAAACAGCAAGCTGGTATTTCCTCAGCCAATATAAAAATAAACTTGCTGCTTCTGCCAAGAACAACCTATCTAGCACAGGAGAAACGGACATGGCAGGCCACTGACTCCATTTAATTTGTCCCATCAAAACAGTTCGCTTAAAAACATCTTTATAAAGTTACTTGCAAAGTCAAAAGAAAGAACAAATCCCACGCCACTCGGTATCATGCCTCCCACAGTGTCTAAAGTAAAGTTCTCAGAGTATGTTATCTCCAAAGGATGGGATGTCTTGTGTCAGGAAGCACAGATAAAGAAAAAATATGGCAGGGAGGCAAAAGGAGAAGTCAGGTATTCACCTTCCATGGAACCACTCTTAAACAGAAATGAACAGCCCTTCCTTTCCAGGATGAACTAACCCATTCCGTGACACAGTTGAGCTAAGTTTGAAGACCAAGGACCCACTTCTCAAGAGGACTCCCCTAAAAATGACTGTAGAAGGCACACCCAGGTCAGCTATTTTCTCTCCAGCATCCAGTTCGAATACACTAGAGATGTAAAATTTCCAGAATTCTGGTGTGTATGTATGTGTGGGGGGGGGGGGACTGTCTCTCCCACCTGCCCCAATTTTCCATTTTTTTCCAAAGTTCTTTCCCCCACCCCCCTGGCTTCAACATTTCCGGAAAGTTTTCATCTCTACATACAACTGGAACAGGTTCCGTAGCCATGAAACACTTACCAAACACAAACCCTTGAAACATTTGCACGGGGCTTCCCCCACCCCACTTTCAGTAGCCCAGCACTCTAGTATGAAGTATGTGTTAATTAGGGTAACCCAGGTAGCCTTTGGCGAATAATCGGAACTGTCTCCTTCTTCCTTGTTTGATAATGAATAGAGAACAAAAATATGGACTTTTGTTACAACACTTGAAGAACAGCCAACACCACCTGGGAAGAGTACACTGACAGGATATGGGCATTACATCTCCTGACTAGCATTCTAGAGGTGCCCTTTATAGTCTTCTCTGGGTGTATTTTACTGCCTTAATGCAAATTATATGATGTACAGCAATCCAAATGGCTCTTTAATTGACTTTGCGTGAATCTTCAAGTTACAACAGAGTTTTACAATTAAAACATTACCATTTTTTTAAGTACAGCTCATACCATACTCTCTCACACGTTTCTAAGCAGCCACTTAAAGCCATTAATTTTTATCTGACTGAAAAATAAGAAACCAGTGACCATTTAGATCCTATTTGCTCTAACAGCTTAATCAAGATGTGCTTTAAGGGAAAGTGATCATCTCCCTCCATGGGGTCCTATCATTACGCAGGTCACTTATCATTAAAAACATACAGAAAACACAAGGAATTCAATTATTTATTTATTTGTTTATTTTAGAGTATTTTACCCTGGCTTTCTCCTTGGAAAAAGACCCAAGGCGGCTTACAGTAATGAAGGATAATATACAGTCCAGTACAATTAAGACACGTTCAAGTACAGTGGTACCTTGTATAAAGGAATTAATTCGTTCCAAATGAAATTATGTTAAGCAAATTTTCCTTTATACAAATTCCCATAGAAATGCATTGAAAATGGAGTAATTCCATTTTTATGTTGTACGGATTCTCCCCATAGGCAATTATGTTAAGCAAATTTCCCCTATCTCCGGAATTTTTTATGTTGTACAAATTTTATGTTATACAAGCTGTTTGTTATACAAGGGTCAACTGTACTGTATTTGAGAACAGCATTAATAGACAACCTTACATTAAAGCTACAAGGTTATAAGTAGTTATAAAAACAAAGTCTATGTGAACCTACAGATTCATATAAAACCTTTCAGAATGTTTATTAATTGGAGTACTCAACCCGGGAACAACTACGTTTATACAGACCCAAAGCATCAAAGAGCCTTCCAAGACAGCAACTATTGGGCCAATTTTGCTTTTAACGATCCTTTAAATCTCATAGAGCCACTAGACAGATGACACAGCTAGATAATTTAGGCTGAAATAAGCAGGATCTTACAGCTCACCTAGGGACTTACAAAGTCTAAAACTAGTTTCAGAATGGAAGTTATTTGCATTTAGCAAGGTTGGGGTGAGGGAGGAAAGATGATAGTACCCGTCCCTATCTGAAGCAACTATTAATGGGGGTGTTGCGCAGATTATGTATCCAGAAAGGCAATTATCTTGCTCCAAAAGCTAGTAGCTCCCCAATGCAAACATTTAAAAGCAGTCCATTTACCAACTATGTTTCAGCATATTGCTAAAAAAATCCTCATCACTCGCGAACAGAGGAAAAAACATTACTTTTTGGAAAAGCTTCAACTCTTACATATGTCCCTGGTATTTACATGCAAAGGTATTTGCTCTTGACCAAGTTCTATTCTTCCCAGTTATCACAGAGTTGCTACAAAAAAAAAACCCATTATCAGTATCAGTAGGCTTCATATTCGCATGTTAAAGACCACAGCACTAAAGTCATGTTACTTAATCTACAGCAGTGTTGGTGAATCTATGGCATGGATGCCAAAGGTGGCACGCAGATCCCTTTCAGTGGGCACACAATATCACCCCCTTAAAGGCATGGCACTTCCCCCTACGCTCGGAGACTGCCACTGTGCTCCATGCAGACAGCCGGGTGAATGGGAGGCAGTGGTGCGTGGGCTCCTTTGTAGCCCAGGTTTAGTCTCCAGCCACACTGCTTTTGGGATGCCCAGAGTGGTAAGACTGGAGAGTAAACTGGGGCTACAAACAAGCCCACAAGCTGCTGCCACTCCCCCCTGGCTTTCTCAGTGGGATGCTACTCTTTGGGAAAGCGAGGATCGAAGAGCAGGTTTTTGAATTTCCCATGGCCACAGCAAGGGTGCTGTGGTCACGGGAAATTCAAAACCCTACTCTTTGATCCTCGCTTTCCCAAAGGGTAGGACCCGAAGCATGCGTAACCTGGGGTGCCACTGTATTCAGGTTAAACTGCCATACTGTAGTTGCATTTTGTGAAAAATAAGTGGGTTTTGAATCACAGTTTGGGCACTCAGTCTCTAAAAGGTTCGTCATCACTGCTCTACAGTAGAACCCCCTTATCTACTGATTCACCAACCACTGATTCAGTTATCTGTGGTGGTTAATGATCAGTGGGGGTGGGGTGGGGAGGGGGAAATAAAAATAAAACCTGCCATCCTCCCTCCTCCTCCTTGCCACTGCTGGTGCCATGTGCCAGCCAGTGACCCTCCAGGGGGTGGAGAACCAGCCTGGCCAGCCAGCCTTTAAACTTCCTGCTCAGGTCCCAAGCATCAGACTGGAAGTTTTGAACTTCCCACTCAAACTTCCAGTCTGCCGCTTGAGACCCAAACAGGAAGTTCAAAGACTGGTTGGCTATGATTGTGGAAGCTAAGCAGGGTCAGCCCTGGTTAGTACTTGGATGGGAGACCACCAGGGAATACCAGGTGCTGTACCAGCCACTCCAGTATTCACGGCAAGAAAACTCCATAGACGTGGGGTCACGAAGGGACGGTCATGACTGTAACAATGCAACACACACACACACGCACACACATGCGGGTCCTTAAAGTGACCACCACCTCCTTCAGAGGGTGCCTGGCCAGTGGCAGTACGTTTTTTTTCCTACTCACCACCACCATGGGCCAGGCAGGCACCCTCCGAAGGGTGGGGTGGTCACTTTAAGGACCCACATGGCCAGCCAGCCATTGAACTTCCTGCTTGGGTCCCAGGCGGCAGACTGGAAGTTTGAGCCAGAGGGTGCCTGGCTGGATGGTGGCAGCGAGGAGGGAATAATTTTTTTTCCTTTTCGGGTTTTTTTCCTCCTTGCCACTGCCGAGCCCAGCAGCATGGAGGAAGGGGTGGACTTCCTTCCCGCCTTGCCATTTGGGAAGTGTTGGAGGCAAAAGCTTTCACCCTGGCACCCCACCACCCCATCACAGCTGTCAACCTAGATAAGAGTGTTTGCTCTTATCCGCGGGTGTCACTATCCCCAGGGAATCTGGGAACCAATTCCCCCCCCCCCGCAGATATGGCACTCTTGTATAGTAACTGTTACTTTGTTTCTGTATTATCCTAAATTTCTATCACTCCTTTATTCAAGGACATTTACTTGAGAGGCATAGGTAGATATTAGCAGTTCTACTTACAACTCTAACAATGCTAGAATGTATTATCAAATGGGAATTCAGGCAAGATTGAGAAAATACTAAGGAAGCCTTCCCCAGAGCCAAGACACTACGAGGAGGACCATCCAACTGTTCTAACACACATCAGGAGGTATCATACATGGGGAAATGCTCTTACACACAATGTGTTATTTTCGATCACAGAGACTCCTGTTAAGTATGATGGCAACTGATGCCGACTGGGGGCAACTGCACTAAAAACAGAGCATGGGGCAAGTCCTGGCAGCAAGGAGCCTTTGAAAAGCAGAATTCTGGTCCTTCAGGCCGCCAGTACCAAGGCCAGAACATGCAAACGCTCTTTCAGTTTCCTGTACCTCTGGGAATACTATGCTGCTTTATCAAACACCTCTGCCTAGCTACATCAGATCAGATATCCTGCTGCACCAACACCCGATGGGTGGTTCATTCTCACACCAGTAAGAACTATCAGTATTAGGACTCTAGTAAAAAATGCTCTACTGGTTAACTAAAGATGGGGTGGGGGAGAGAAGGTATAGACAGATGTGTAATTAGAATGAGAGAGACAGTAAACAAAAATAAACTCAGTACCAAAGCAAAAGAGAGCCAATTTGTAATCTAGATTACAGACAGCGTACTTAGAAAATTGCACAGCAGCACCAGTCAAGCTCATGGGAGGGAAAAGAAACTTCAGAAATAAAATGATGTACTTATGAGTATGTATTCTTTTCTTATGGATTTTCTCAGAATTCCAAGTTGACTAGTATCACGTGCTTTGTTTACAGATGGATCTCTACCGTGTACTTTTCATATGATGCTCTGGTACTGTATCTCCCTTGGAGCCAGTGCAGTGCAGGGGTTGTCTGAAGCACTGCACACAATCTGGGTTTCAACAGCTGCCACCTCACAGCAACCAGAATGTCCTGGAAGTTGTGTCACTTTCCTTTTACAACAAAGGACACTCAACAGGTGGCACACATGCACTTGATAGAAAGCATTAGTTCTCTTTTTTGCAGCTTCCTTATGTTTTGGTTTTGTTACTTTATATGATTCTCTTTCATTGCAGAATGATGTCTATAGTTGACATATACAGAATGTTGCTTGGTTGGTATTACAAGCAAATCAAAAGTTATGGCTCTGCCATACTAGGTTTCTTGCCTTATCTATTTTGGATCCAAATGCAATAAAATCATTCTCTAAAAATATACAGTAAGACCTTGCTTTGAAAACATCCAGTTTTACGTAATTTCTGCAGGACACAAAGAAGTCCTTCAAAATAATGTGCCGCTTTACGCAATTTTTAACATTAAAAAACCACTTTACACATTTTTTCCAAAGGACTTCGTTTCCCAGGATGCATTGCACCACATTGCACCCCATCTGAATCTGCTTTACATAATTTCTGCTCAATGAAACATCGCAGAGAACTGATTATTTCCATAAAGCAGGGTCTTGCTGTATACAAAAGTAATATTCCACACATTTTTTAAAAACCTGGGTTCTCTTTTCAATATGTCACATGACTGATCTTCTTTTAATGTTGTATCTCTTTGCTTTATATGCATTATCTTAACATGCAAGAGTTCTTCTTCATCCTAAATATTCAACCACCAAGGGCAATTCATACACTGATATTCCCAAACACTGAGTGGACTTCCAGCAAGCAATTTCTGAAGATGGTAAATCTTGTAAGTAGATGGTGACCATGTTATTAGATATAAAACCCTCCACAGTAAACTCATGAAATTGAGGTACAATTATGAATGGTGTACAAATCCATCTGGATGTACATCACGACTTGATTCCAAGAGACCGATGTGCATTTCAGTGCACCCAGGAGCCATTAATTCAGTGTCCATGAGAAGGCACATCATTTTGAAAACTACCTACAGAAAATAGTGTCTTCATTACAACCCAAAGAACAAAAAAACTCAGTATAAAGTGTTTCCCCCACCCACAGTAAATGAGCTAAATTAAACCAAAATCCACCACTAGGCAATACCTTGACTACGACCAACTAAAATTCTAAAAATGTGAGCAAAGAGATGAACTCATATCTTAGTGAGCACTCCTTTGAAAATGGCAGTGCAGCAAAAAAAAAAAAAAACCAACCCAAAAATCACTAACAACAATGTGCCAGTCAGCACCAGGAGCATACAATCCATGTTAATGAAACCTGCCATACAAATATGCAAAGTTGCACATGTTTTCATCCTTGGATAGACTTCATACAATGAAGAGAGCATGCAGGAAATTACATCTGGCCCTTGCAAACCTCCTTCTCCTTGTCTTAACACGTTGGCTTCACGGTAATCAAATAGATGTTAGCCTTAGGAGTCAGAGAATGAAACAGTCCAAAAGCGGTGTTTAAAAGGTCTTTGCATTCTCCACTTACCAGCCAATACAAGTAGAGTCGACGTTTAATGGAATGTGTGCATTTGTTGACAGAATATGTCACTGAGGGTTCCATTCGGTGATAGTACATGTGCATCATGTTTAAGTAAGTACTCTTACCACTTTAAAGCCAAACCATGCTTCACATTTAATAAGTTAACAGCGCAGATACACAAGACTCCTATTCATACATGATTCATGAACAGCCAAAGGCATTTTAAAGAGAGTGTAAAGTGCCCCATAACACCTGCCTGACAAACACTTAAGCTCATGAGGTATCTTTGACTTCGCTGGACTCATTTCTCATCAGTATTCTAAACCAGTTCCTACAGGGGAAATAGTATACAGTATAAGGGTTTTTTTTGCCTAAAATGCCCCATCCATATTTATTAACCTTGGCAAAGTCCTTTAGAGGCAATTATCTTTCAAAAGACAGGACTAAACTAGAAGCCCGTTAACACCTCAGCATTTTCTAATTCATATTATAAAGACGCCTCCTGTTAAAAATTACGTTTTGAAAATATGATAGAAATCATCTGAAGAAAAACTTAGGAAAGAATTGTCTCATTTCCCCCCAAATTTCACACTGTAACAAGCCTAAGATTTATAGTCAAAGAGTCTTGAACAAAGCAAGAGGGAAGGTCTTATGATACTATGCAAATCTGCACTCCATGTGTGTTACTAAATAGCAGCTGGCACTCTCATTTTATTAATTTGATGGATCTCCTTCCAGCAAGTAATGGGCTTCTTTACTCATCATGTACAACCATTAACTTTGATCACTATAACTGAGGTTATACCTACACAAGTTCCAACTCTAAACATGTGTTAAAACATATGAGAAAGGACGCTTCTAAGTGAAAACCAGAAGTATATTTAACCAGTTTATTCCCTGCACCCAAAGATATACGTATACCAACTGTACCCATCTCTGTCATTATAGGCTCTGCTTTGTTTTCCAGTTGACTGCATTGACAACAAGGACCACAGGACCCTTCAATGCACCCCTGCAGATGATGGATGCCTTAAGCCACAGCTCATGTATATATTTTACTATACGCTGAACAAGAAGCATGGGAAGTTCCTCTGCAAATATGTTAACGCACATTCAAAGGCATCTTACATACGCAATGCATCTTAAATTATAGCCTGGGGCAACTTCCTAAGAGCATTTTCACAAGTGAGGCTGAGAATGAATGACTAGGCATCAGTTCTAGAGGCAGATAGCATTGAGGAAAATGCTAAAGACCTCATGTGTAAAACCTGAGTAAAGGTATCCTTCCTGCAGAATATATGTGACTGCTTGTGGGCAAATCCTTAACTTTAGCTTGGACCACAGCTCAGGACTGAACAGCACTTGTCCATTATTTGTTTTCTTTTTCTATGTCCACCCATGTTTGGCAAGCCATCAGACCAGGGAATCTTTAAAATCTTACCAAAACAACAACACCAGGTTGTTACAAACATATGCAAAGCAGCTCCTTCCCCCTAACAGTTCACATTTCTTCCACGTGTTAATGCCTACACATTACTTTCCGCTCCACAGATGTGTTGATTTGTTTATGCATTTTAAACTGCGCTGTACACCAAGAGAAGCTCAAATCATCCTTGGGTGATTGGAAGGAAGCTTTCCACTAACAAAAGCCACAAGCTCCAGGCAATCATCTGACTATGGACTTATGCACCTCAAGGGGACAGGGGGTGTGTAGAGATGTAAAATTTCCCGAAATTTTGAAGGGGGGGGTCTTTGTAAAAAAAATGCAAGGGGGATGGGGGGGCTTCCCCCTTTTCTTCCCAAGTTTCCGAAATCCTTATATCTCTAGGTTTGTGACAAGGTCACGTTTTCTCAAAAGTTAAGATCCTTTCGCTTCGGTGGGGCTGCGCTTCGGGAAAGCGCGCAGAGGATGGCCTCCCAAGGCTGCCCCACCACGGAAACCCTTGAAGAAATCCCCAAGGCAGCTTCTGGAAAAGGCGGCGGGGGGGGGACGCTGGAGCCCTCAAAAGAGCCGCCAAGGGAAAGGAGCGACTTCCCAGCCGCCTCTTGGGAAACGGGTCCTCGGCACCTCCGGGAGGCAGCGACGCGCGCCCTTTGTGCCCTGACAGCCCTTTCGGCGCTGGAGTGGGGTGGGGGGGGGAGCCGGGAGGAGTGCGGGAAGAGCCAAGCAACGCCGCCACCACACACAATATCCCCAACACACACACACACACACACACACACACACACACACACACACACACCATCATCACCACTACCATCACCACCATCAGTGCATCCCCGACTGTGGATGGAAGTTTTCCTCGCCCCCCCTCCCCCGCGTCGCCAGGCACAGGGTTCGAGGGGGGGGGAAGCGGGACTCGCGTCTCCTCCATCCCCGCGATCTGGCCGGTTGAGCCGCGCACCTCTCGCCCGCCCCCCCCGCCCCCCCGCCTTACCTTGCTGGGGGGACGCGGGCGCAGCAAGCAGGACAAAGAGCCCGATCAGGAGGAGCCCTCGCGGGAGACACCTGGGGAGACAACAAGAGCAACAGGTTAGCCCGGACGCCCCGGGGAGCTTTTGCCCGGCAAGGCTGCAGCCCGGCCACCCGCACGACCTCCCTGGCCGGCGGGTGGGTGGGTGGGTTGGTTTGCCGACCGGCTGATCCGCCAGTCCACGCCCGGCGACAGGCGATACTTCCCGCGCCACGCTCACCTGGCGCGCATGGTGCGAACGCTGCGCCGAGCCGGGAAAGGAGCCGCCGCCGCCGCCTTTCTTGCCCCGGCAGCAAGTTCTGAACAGGGGGACTCGCCTCCCGCGGCGCGCTCCTTCGGTCCGGCGGCCGCCAGGTCCTAGCGCCGCCCACCGACGAGAAAGACGCGGGGCTGCTTCTTCGGGCGTCCCACCACCAACCCCCACCCGCCCCCCCTCCTTTGCCGTCCTTGGTGGGGGGAGGCGGAGCAGCTGAAAGATGCTCCTCCGCTCTAGCCCAGCGGAGACCGAAGGCGACCGGGGGGCGGGGGAGCCACGCCAGCGGAGCAGGGCTGGAAAAGTCACGGGCGTAACTAGGGGGTGATGGTGGGGGGCTGCTGAACTGCAACGCCCCGAATCCAGCGAATGCTGGGTCTGGAATTCGGGAATTCTAGACACACACACACACACACACACACACACACAGAGAGAGAGAGAGAGAGAGAGAGAGACCGCGTGCGCGCTCCAAAATGACCTTTCCAAGCTTGCCCTAAAGCAGTCTGTGGGTGCTTAAGATCCCCGAAATATCCTGTCTACCTAACTGCATCACGGATGGACGGCGACCTCCAAGGCCATGTGTTGTGTCCAGCATTTAAGTATGAGAGGTGTGTCCTGCTTGTGAAGATGGAGGTATCCTTCACATCCATTCCTTCACAAGTTAGATCTTTTAACGCTAGTCTCTGTTCATTCTGGACTGTGTGGCACAACCGCTTGTTTGCGTTTATTACAGAATTTTTTTTAAAAAAAATAATGTCTGTGCTTGTCCCCTGTCTCCTATCCTACATTTCACTTGAGAGCCTGACCTCGCTCTACTTTTGGAGACTCCGGGGAAAAATCTCTTTTTTTGTGTGTAAATTGTCTCCCTTCTACCTTTAAATGTATGCCATGCTAATATGTCACATCTTTTCTTTTAAAGGGAGACTCTCTCCAGGTCCATAGAGACCCTTCCAGCTCTGTAGTTCTGTGATTATGATGGTGGTGGTGGTGACAACCTCTTTAGGCTCTCTTCACAGGTCCATATCCTGATCAGCTGATCATTTTTGTGCTGCCTTTTTCTGTGATCCACTCTTTGATACTGAGGTGGACCAACATTCTTGAGTCACTGAAGCTTGATGGGGGGAGGGGCAGGACCAGATCTATGTACTGTATAGGCTAAGTAGGCTGAAGCCTAGGGCCTCTAAATCTAGAGGGGACTCCACAGCCCTGCCCCCCCCTAAGGGGGCCAGTCTCCCCTGTCCAAAAATTCCAAACCCAAGACTTCAATACAACGGGCCCCCACTAATTATGAGACTCAGGGCAGTTGGTTCTTTTTGGCAATTGCCTCTTTCAAATGGCTAGTATGGGTTGTTGGATGGGAGCCTGGTATTTGCTGCTTCTGGAATTATTAGATGAGAAATTATAGTTAATCATTAACCTACGCTTTTGCATCATTTTTCCACTCTCCCAACTGCACGTGCCTTGGAGGAAATTATTTTGAATCCTTTTGGACATTTGGGGAGTGTATAAACTTTTTGAAAATGTTTAGATTGGGAAATGATGCTGTGGATGCAACAGAATAGACTCCATCTTGTGTTTGCTTTAGTCTAGGTTGTTTAATTTAGTTAAAATGGCCACCCTCGCCTGGGAAGTAGGGCAGAATTCCAGGGTAGGCATACAAATCCCAGATTCTTTCATGCCCCAAAAGTATAGGAAAGCCAGGGGATGGAGTCAGAAGATATAAACGCTCCAGCCAGCCTGAGGGGGGGGTGTCATCCTGCAACCTTCTGAGAGGCTAGGAGGTTCTTGCTGCAGATGTGCCCACAGGCAGAGAGAGGCCTTGGAGATCTGGGAAGGCAGCAGTGGGAAAGGATCCTTAGAGGGATCCAGAACTAACTGTAGAAGGCAGGAGGCCAGGCTGCAAGTTGATAGCTGAACCTCACCCCCCCCCAAAAAAAATCTAAAAATGTGCAGGTGCCAACCCCCTAGGAGAACCCTAAAAGTTAGAGGTTTTCATCTTCAAACCCCAGAAGTCAGCCAGGGGGTCTCATTGCCCCTCTCAAAAAAAGGCATAGGGAAACCAGTGAGTGGTGGCATCTACTGAAGAGTGACAGAAGCCTGTATTACACTTTCCAGGCAATATAATTTGTAAACACAAGGTTTTTTGAAAAAAAAGAATGACATTATAGCTTCATTTCCCTATAAATTAATGCTTATTCCTATTCATTTCCCTATTAAATAATGCTTATTTAACAAAAGATCTACAGAGTTCAGTTATCTCAAAAGCTTTTCACTGTTAATTAGAGGTGGGCATGAAACAGAAAACCGATGGTTCAGTTCGTTCTGTTTCATCCCCCCCCCAGTTCATTTCGATTCATTTCATACGAATTTTTAAAACAAAAATTCATACAAACCGAACCAAAACGAACTGGTTCGGCTTACCTGGATGGTGGTGGCAGCGGCGGCAATCCCGGTGGCAGTGTGGCAACAGTGATCCCAATGGCGGCAATCCCAGTGGCAGCAACAGCCCGGAAGGGACTGGCAGCGGCCACGTTGGGTGGCCTCGCCGGGCAACGGTAGTCTTCACCACTGCCTCCGGACCCCCAGCAGTGGCCACGCTGGGTGGCAGTGGACTGAGCTGCAGCTGCCTCTGGAGGACCAGCAGCAGCAGCAGTGGCCTGGAGGGCCCTGGCAGTGGCTGCGCCGGTGGCTGGAGGCCTTACCGGGCAGCGGTAGGCTTCACCGCTGCCTCTGAGCCCCGGCAGCTCCTCACGGCTGCCTTCGGAGCTCCCCGACCTGGATGTCAGGTAAGAAATGCCAGTGGGGTGGGGGAAATGAAAAACGAATGGAACAAACCAGAAATTTCCATTTCGTTCGTCTTTTCTTAGAGGGCGCTGTTCGTTATTCATTTTGTTACCTAACGAAACGAATAACGAATAATGAAACAATTTTTATTTATTTTGTGCCCATCTCTAGTGTTAATTTTAAAATTCATGCATGTTTCCAATCACTATGATATTTAACAATAATATTTTATGTCCTTTAGAGGAGAAATTGTGGATTGCAGAATTGTAAATACCCGTCATCATCCTTGGCTTCACTCAATTTTGTTTATAACACTCTTCCATATTCTCCTAGTCAAAAGGTTGGGGGATTGGGAGGGGTCTCACAAGTGGAGTAGCCTTGGGGTTCTCTTCATCTAAATTTGGCCCTGGGAAGGGGGCTTCACAACCAGCAACAAGGTCATGGGGAACCACTGTTAACTTCTCTTGTAAAGTTGATCCATGATAGATCACCACAATTTACTACTACTACTACTACTACTACTACTACTACTACTACTAATAATAATAATAATAATAATAATAATAATAATAATAATAATAATAATAATAATAATAATAATAATAATAATAATAATAATAAACAACCACCTAGAAAGTTAGGTGGTAGAGGTTTTCTGCAAGTGAAGCAGACAGTTGAAGAAGAGAAGCATGCATTGGCAGATTATGTAAAAACTAATACAGAGCCAGCATTAATGGAGGTTAAGAACAGGGAGGTGTTTAAAGTAAATCAAACAAAGGGTCAATACAGGAAAACAACAATGCAAATAAGAGCTGATAGCTGGCATAATAAAGTGCTGCATGAGCAGTTCCTCGAAAAAGTCAAAGGAAAAGTAGATGAGGAAAAGAACTGGTTATGGCTCACCAATGGAACACTGAAAAAAAAGACAGAGGCCCTGATTTTTGCAGCTCAAGAACAAGCTATCAGAACAAATGCAGTTAAGGCTAGAATAGAAAAATCAGCTGAGTCCCCTAAATGTAGACTCTGCAAATAGGCAGATGAAACTATCAACCATATATTGAGTTGTTGCAAGAAAATTGCATAAACAGCGTCATAATGTAGTTGCTCAAATGGTCCACTGGAATTTGTGTCAGAACTATCATCTGCCCATAACAAAGAACTGGTGGGACCATAAGCCTGAAAAAGTGACTGAAAATGAGCATGCAAAATTACTTTGGGACTTCCGAATACAGACAGACAGGGTTTTGGAGCATAATACCCCAGATATTGTGATTGTGGAGAAGAAAAAATTGTGGATCATTGATGTTGCTATACCAGGAGATAGTAGAGTCACTGAGAAACAACTTGAAAAAATTACCCAATATCAGGATCTGAAAATTGAACTTCAGAGACTCTGGCATAAACCGGTACAGGTGGTCCCAGTGGTAATTGGCACGCTGGGTGCGGTGCCCAAAGAGCTAAGCAAGTATTTAGAAGACATTGGAGTTGACAAAGTCACCATCAGTCAGATGCAGAAAGTCACCTTACTGGGATCTGCTCGCATAATTCACCGATACATCACTGAGTCCTAAACGCTTGGGAAGCGTTCGACTAGTGATTGGTAATATAAAATCCAGCATAGATAGCTGTGTGGTTAATAAATAAATAAATAAATAAATAAATAAATAAATAAATAAATAAATAATAGAACTTCAGAGACTCTGGCATAAACCAGTACAGGTGGTCCCAGTGGTAATTGGCCCGCTGGGTACGGTGCCTAAAGAGCTAAGCAAGTATTTAGAAGAAATTGGAGTTGACAAAGTCACCATCAGTCAGATGCAGAAAGCTGCCTTACTGAGATCTGCTCACATAATTCGCCAATACATCACTGAGTCCTAAACGCTTGGGAAGCGTTTGACTAGTGATTAGTAATACAAAATCCAGTGTAAATAGTGATTAATTAAATAATAATAATAATAATAACAACTACTACTACTACTACTACTACTACTACTACTACTACTACTACTACTACTACTACTACTACTACTACTACTACATCCCAGAGTTTGATTTAAATGGTTGTTTGGGATTATCTCAAATGTCCAAGTCACTGGTATGAATAAAAAATTGCTTTGCCTTATAGTTTCCGAGTTATGAGGGGATGAAAATTAAGGAAATAAATGCACAGTGCATTATAGTATGATGAAATAAAACATAGAAAAGACAACAGTCAATATATTTTATACCTATATAATATAATATTTTATATCTATCAGAAGATATATCACCTGAAGCATGTTTTACCAAAAACCCTCTTTTTTTCTGTTGTCTTCTTGCAACATATTCATGTGCAGCTTTCTCATCTGAGAGTTTCTTTGTAATGCCATTTTCTAGAGACAATATGAATAAAGAAGGTAAGTGCTTTTCAGTCAGGGTAGACTGAAATTTGTTCTTTATAAAGGATAGCTTTCAAAAATTCCTTTCTGCTTCACAGCTCATGATAGCCATTGTCAAGGAAACTAGGCTATGTTCAAGTTAGCCGACGTTAGGCTAGATTAAGCTAAGCAAGACTAGGCACCCAAAAATTTATAGGCTAAGGTAACGTAACAATTTTACCATTATTTGAACACTTTTCACAGTAAACACCAGCAGTTTAACACAAACTCGCCCTTTTACTACTTAGTCATAAATACTTCTAATATAGTTTTAGCCTATTATTTGTTCATGTCTTCATAAAAACAATAGTCTTAGGATAGTTGGACAGTATTTCACTGTTATTGGTTACCTTACCTTTCTAAATATAACGTTGTGACAATACTAGGTTTTTCTTATACTGCCACCAATTAGTGTAACTCCTTGGATACACACACTAATCCCTTATACAGTATATTAAAGAGAGAGTCAGACACCAAGTTTTATTGTTTGAAAATAAAACAGGAAAAATATATTGTGTTGCAATCAGATGGCCAGTATTTTTGGTACAGCATAGTCTGATATAATTATGTGCTTTAATAAATCATACTTTAATACAACTGTTTATGACTAACACAGTGTCTTGTTTTCCACCAGGCCCTAGTCCAGTGATGGCAAACCTTTTAGAGACCAAGTGCCCAAACTACAATTCAAAACCCACTACTTCTTTTTTTTTTTTTTGCAAAGTGCCAATACACTAATTTAACCTGTATACAGGTGGCTATAAAGGGGCGATGTCGGGTGCCCACAGAAAGGGCTACGAGTCCCACCTTTGGCACCCGTGTCATAGGTTCGCCAAGACTGGCTTAGTATAATGTATGCTGCAATTTTTGTATTGCTCAATCTGTTTAATCTTTGACCATGAATAATAAATACATTCAATTAATTTTCTTTTATAGCCCATCGGAGACTTTGGGTCCCCTCATTGCATCCTTTTGCACTTCATCTGTCAGTACACATGCCCATTCTGGAGAATGCTCCTTTGACACCTCAATGGACAATATCTGCTGTTGCACCTGGTTATATTTTTTTCCAGATAATTTATAATAGACTTAGTTGCTTGACCAATTCCTAAGCAAATCCTTAAAGAATCCTACTCTTAAGGTTCTACTATTCACTCTTAGGATGAACATTTGTTTCATACTCTTTGCTTTCTCTTTAGTAATGCATCACTATATGGAGAAAGACTTATATAACGACCCAAGCCATCATTCTGCTTTTCAGCCTGCTGCTCAGTTTCCTCTTATATTTGTGATTTGTTTCTGATCCACCTGCTAGCATTCTTACCTCTCCGGTTCTCTTCTCATTTCTGGTCCTTCAACATTCTTGTCTCCTGAGCACCCTTACTTCTGTCCACCCTTTTTCATGCCAAAATCACATCCCCACTGCAGGTTCTAGGTCTTTTCTAGTCAACCCAGTCTTTCTTTTCTAACATGCATCACTGTTTGCCAATCTTATCTTTCTGAGTCTCCTCAGCAATTCAAATGTTTCTGAACAGTCCATGACATCCT
This sequence comes from Phrynocephalus versicolor, assembly GCA_023846285.1. Lineage (NCBI taxonomy): Eukaryota > Metazoa > Chordata > Lepidosauria > Squamata > Agamidae > Phrynocephalus > Phrynocephalus versicolor. The sequence goes on from JAHTLZ010000016.1 coordinate 80,024,771, forward strand.
AACAAGAGAGCCAGCTTTGAAATAGAGGAGGCCTTCACACACATTACAGCCAGTTTTTCTTCTGTAACAGCAACAACAAATTGAAAAGGTATTGTTCTTATTAGCACCCTAGTACAATTTATATCTCTTTGCTTTGTTTGGATCAGAATTTGGTTCACATCTTGGAAGCTCGAAGTCCATCCTGTTCATATGGCAATGGCTGGTTTATGAGCAATAAGGGGAATATCTTGTTGTTTGTTTCCAGTCAAATTTGATAAGAGCAACAGATCTGGCATTTTTAAAAGTTTGATGTTGAACAATTTCATTCTAAAAAGTCAGTGTGTGTCACTCCTCAATTCAGTATGGAAGCTGTTTGTTTGTTTGTTTTGAATATTTTAACCCCACCTTTCTACTTGGAAAAGGACCCAAGGTGGCTTACAGTAATGAGGGACAATATACAGACCAGAACATTCAAGACATATTCATGTTAAGAACAGGAAATTAGAAGTGACATCTTAGAACATTAAAAGGTAACATTAAATCTACAAAAAGCATGCAAAAGAAAAAAAGAAAGAAAAAATCAGTTATGAGGGGTGGAAACTAACATGGAAAACACTGGTATTCTTATGAAATCAGACAATGTAATCATGCATGGTAATCCATGTAAAAGGAAAGCTTACCTGAAGAGGAAGGTCTTGGCCTGATTCTGGAAAGACAACAGAGATGGGGCAGTCCTGGCCTCCAAAGTCTGGGAGCAGCAACAGAGAAGGCCCTTTCATGTGTTCTTATGAGACCTACTTGTGAAGGTGGTGGGATGGAGAGAAAGGCCTCCCTCTTTCCAGTTCATTTGCTTGGAGGAGACTCATTTCAAGTAGTCATGTGTTGGATTTTGTATAGAATGGGTATGTGACCACATATCTTCATTGTATGGTGATATATGCATGGAAATTATCACGAAACCACTTCTACCATCAGCAGTGATGTGCCAGCCATATAATAATGAGCAATGGCATGATAAGAACCATTCTGGCATCAATCATTGTTCTTGCTTTCAAAGTAACCTCCTGGTATGGCAGTGCTATTTATTATGGTGACATCTGCTGGTAAACTTCTGAATTTGTTTATAGAAGTTTATTCTGAAGAGTGGAAAAGAATAAATTAAGAAATAGCGGTAGATAAATATTGGCAGTAAATTCCTAGGTTGACAGAAACATGCACTACAGATTGTCCTGTCACAGGGGAAAAATAATTATTTTAGAATCTGCCTATTTAATCCATGCTATATTCTTATTTACTTTGATGACTTCAAGGCCTTACCTCTAATTTGGATACCATATACGGTACATAGGAAAAAATATGCCTCTAGGGCAGTGGTGGCAAACCTTTTAGGGACCAAGTGCCCAAACTGCGATTCAAAACCCACTGATTTTTTTGCAACGTGCCAATACAGCAATTTAACCTGAATACAGGTGGCTGTAAAGGGGCGATGTCAGGTGCCCACAGAAAGAGCTCAGAGTGCCACCTTTGGCACCCGTGCCATAGGTTCGCCAACACTGCTCTAGGGGAAGAAAAATTAGTTCCCTATTTTTCTCATTAAAAAGACTTAATAGCTAAAAGTTTGAACTGAGCAAACAGAGTTATAACTAGCAATTTTTTGCCCGTGGAACAAGCCTGAAAAAAGTAGAACTTCCAGCGTGTCCCACCATGAGAGAAACAAGAGGAGGCCAGGATGTTCAGGACTGCAACCAGGGTGGGGGCAGGGGCGTCATGGCCTCCAGGTGTCATTCTGGGAGGGGATGACAAAATAGCATTTCTGTTTTACACCATTCTGAACCCAGAAGTTGTGTGGGCCTTTGTACGCTTAAGCTTGCCCTTCACCTGTGACAGGAAGCAAATGGCCACTTCCCCATTGCTCAGCCATCCCCCATGATAAACCCCTAAATGGTTGAAGGGGTGAAAAAGCCCCAAGAGCTCCAGCAGGCACCCTAAGAGGAAGCAGTCAGCAAAGCATGTTTCCTGAGTTAGTGCACTCACTCTCTGCACAGGATCGCCTCATTTCTTTGAATCCTGGTTCCAGAGGGAAAAAACACAGAAGGGATCAAAAAAGCAAAAAGCAAAAAGCAAAAAAATGTTCTGCTTAGATACCGCCCCATACCACTTCAAGTAGTCTCTGGGTAGTTTAGAGTTTAATTACAGTATTCAGGCTACACATTGCCCCCCTCCCCCGCAAGCTGGGTACTCGTTTTACCGACCTCGGAAGGATGGAAGGTTGATTGAACCCCAGGTTGTGAGCACAGCTTTAGCTGCAGTACAGGCATTTAACCACTGCACCACAAGGAGCTCCTTGGGGGGGGCATTGCCTGCTTCCCTCTCCTCCTTTCCCCTGACTAAGGATTGCCAAGCCATATTGGGGTGAAAGGAGGACTGCTAGCAGGGTGAAAGGAGGACTGCTGGCGGGATGGCGCATGGCTTCCCCCTCCTGCTCCCTTTCCAGGCGCCCCTAGATTTCTGTGCGCCTTGGGGCGAATGTACTCTTCCACCCCTCCCTAGTTACACCAGTGGGCTACACAGCTGTTACACTGGAGGATGCTGACAGGGCAGAGCGGTTGCCAGACCCTCTAAATCCAGCACCCTGGCACATAACCCCAACTGCTCTGCTCTTGTTATAGCTCTACTTACATGAAACTATAAGACCCTTCATTTTGCAATTACTGTACATCACAGCTCTTGAGGAAAACTAAAGCTTCTATCAAGACAAAGTATGGGGCAGTGGACTTGTCCACCAAAGCTCACACTAAATACAGCAGTTAGTCTTTTAGGCTCCACAACATTTTTGTCTTCTTTGTTTTTCTTTTTTTCTTAGGTTAATGCGCCAGCACAGCCAAACACGGCTACCTCTTCTAAAACTACTACTTAAGATTATAGGATGTTAGAGTCCAGGTAGAAAAAGTTTCTCCATGGATGTTCCATAATGATTGGATTCACTTTCTCTGGAAATTTTCCTAACCCACATTCATTTATTATATATTCTTAAAAGAGGCTTTGCGAGGGACAGAAAATGTTTTGCTTCTCTATTTTAGCATTGCACTAACTGTGCATGATAGAGCACACTGCAAAAAGTGATGTGGTTTTAATCACCAAATGAGCCTTACAGCTAACCGGGGATTTGAACCTGGGCTTACAGTTCTGGCTTAAGACCCTACCCCCTATATTATCCCCTCAAATCCATTTTGTAGTCCCAATCCATTTTATGAATAGAATGGGCTTTGTCTGTCTAATTGTCTAAGAAGACCTTTACATTATAAGAGTGACCCTCTTGTGCCTCATTACTTTGAATCTGTTTTTGTTTGTTTGTTTGTTTTTGGTGTTGATCTAGTTCAGTGGTTCTCAACTTGTGGGTCCCCAGATGTTCCTGGACTAAAACTCCCAGATGTCTTCATCACTAGCTGAGCTGGCTCAGATTTCTGGGAGTTGCAGTCCAGGAACATCTGGGAACCCACAGGTTGAGAACCACTGATCTAGTTGATCATTTTAGTGTTGTATATGTCTTGAATCTTTTACAAATACTGTATTCGTATATATTTGCTGTCAAGCTTTTAAATGTTGTCTTTCATGATGTTAGCTGCCTTGTGGTTGTTTTTTTAAGGAAGAAAGATGGGGTAAAAATCTTTCATATAAATATAAATTGATAAAAATGGATCCTACAGATATTACTGATGCCTGAGCGTATATCTCAGCTGTTCACCTGGGGTGGAAGTTGCAGTCCTCTTACTAGAATGATAAGAGCTAGAAATACAGATGGTTGTGTGCCACATCACCTGTTTTCCCATGTTCCTTTAATGTGTAACAGCATTTCCTTTGCCATTAAGGGAAAGGGACCTTGTCTACATTGGCTTTCCTCCACTCTCCAACCTCCACCTTCCTTGCCACACCTTCCAGATGTTTTCAGGGCAGATGACATAGCCTGGCTGCAGGATTTGGCTGTCTTGGAGAAACCTGATTCACACCCAACCAGCTAAGACAAGCAAAGCTGCACTTTTGAGAGCAGCTGGGCAATGGGGGGGGCACATGTACTCTCTTCTAATTTTTAATCCCCTCCTTCCTAATCCAAGAGGGGCCAGCCCTTTCGGTCTTTGAATGGGAACCTTTTTAACATGACAATAATAATTGCCATCTGTGACCTCCGGAGCTGATCACAGAAGGCCAGTCCATACCGAAAGGATTCCCAGCTTGGCTAAGCTAAAATGAAATCCTTCCTCTGTCGGTCTCCATCCCCTACCTCTTCTCCTTTCCTTGGCTGGCACAAGGAAATGTTAAGACTCATACAAAACATCAAAGCAAGAAGGTCAAAGTTTGCTACTCTCTTTTATTAACTTCAGTCAGTCCGATAACCATTATAGTCAGCCTGCGAAACGAAAGTGCTGAATTCCTACAAGCCGTGATTTGGGTAGGTTGAACGGCTTTGCACTGTTCCCAGATATGAGTGGTCTGATGCAGGAATTCAAGTGTCTAAAAAGAACCGCCTACTCCAGCAGTTTAATGATGTTTAGACAGCGCAGAACAATTCTCTAGACTCTCTATTTTTATTACAATTAATGATCTTTTCCTTCAGCAGGATGCAAACCACCCTGGTGATCATATTAGTGAACACAGGCAGTAAAGAAAGAGCATTGATGTGCTTTTAATCAGCATATACTGTTCATATCATGACTCCAGTATTAACAATAAAATTAAAAGCAGATGACGGAAAGCAGTCAAGGACTATATAATTGGAATTGTTTCTCTATGGCATACAGTACAACCTAATTGTATGCATTTATTCAATAGTGGATTGTGGGATAAAATCTAACAGGTGACGTGCATAAATTCTATAAATTGTTAGTACTCAAACACAGAGGGGGCAAGGAAAGATTCAGAATCTGAATAACGATCTGATTGCAACTGTCTAAGATTCTGAAAGTGAAGTCCAGATTAACCTCAAATATCATATTATTGAAATAGTAGATGTTTGAGAGAGAGAAAGAATGTTTTGTAGAAGTACAAATTTTTAAATTCATTCAGTATCTTTGCAGAATGCTCAGAGTAAGAACCCAGGGCCAAAAAAAAGACAAACAAAAGTAAAAGCAAAACAATATCCTCCACCCAAAGATGTCCTATCCATTTTAGAGAGCTACGTCTTGAGGACTTGCCTTTCACTTTACAGTGACAGCTGTGTGTTATGCGTCATCAAATCAGAACTGACTTACAGTATACCAACCCAACTAGGACTTTTGAGGCAAGTGAGATATTTCAGGAGTGGCTTCACCCATGCCACCTCTCCCAGCTTGTGAGCTTCCATAGCCAAACACAGGTTTGAACCTCAGTCTCCTGAGTTCTGGTCCCTCACTCTATGCAAGACATGTTTGGTATCTTACAGTGATGTCTACCATTTTCCTTTTCCTGCAAGTCACTAGGGGACAGGTAAAGACACAAAAGCCAGGTGTAGAACAGTACATTAAGACTAATTTCCATGCATCTGAGAAATGACCTTTTTTGTGTGTTTCGTAGATTTTTCCATACTATCCTTTCTTCTTATGTAACGAGCTCAAGGTGGAGACCGCTACGAAGGTCATGAGATGGAGCTGAGAAGCTTGACGTATCTGGAAAAGGAAAACTGTTGATGAGAGGTGAAAGGGAGGTGAAATCAGTGGCCACTCCACCTTTTTGAATGTTAAGATGGCTTCAGTGGGTTACTCCTTCCTGTCATCACTGCCCTTTGGGTTTCCGTCTCCTTTGAGCTTTGATCAACCCAGGCATGCAGAGAAGGAGATGGAAAGGACAAAGTGAATATGTTGCTTCTCTTTGCTCTTTCATTACTCACTTGCTTGGAGGGACAGGTGAACAAGCAGGAATGGGAAGGGGGAGACCTTTCTCTTCAGGCAAGCTTTCCCTGAATGATGGTCTACCATTACGTGTCTTTTATATGAAAGTAGCTCCATGGACATGGACTCACGAAGAGTCGGTCATAACTGTAACGACACAACACACAGGTTCACATAGACTCTGTGTTTATAACTATTTATAACCTTGTAGCTTTAATGTAATGTCTGTTAATGCTGTAAGATGTCCCTCAATTCTTTGTTCTCAATACTTGAACATGTCTTAATTGTACTGGACTGTATATTATCATGTCTTTATTGTATTGGACTGTATATTAGCCCTCATAACTGCAAGGTCCTTTTCCAAGGAGAAAGGTGGGGTAAAAATATTCTAAAATAAAATAAAATAAATAAATAAGGTCTCAAGGGGTTGGTAATGCGGGTTCTTCTTGGGCAAATATCTCAGCCAGTGCCCCACAAGGGCCGTCCCCAAGGCCAAAAGGAAAATGTACAGGATGTAAGAAATAAGTATCCCCGTTATCTTAAAAATTACTTAGTAAACGAGGGGAGCAGTTTGCCTTTACTGTGTAACATCTTAATTTCCTAGTTGAACCCTGAGAAATGCTAGCATTCCTTAGAAGCACCTCAGGGGTTCATCATGGTGGAACATGACAACTAATTACAAATTATAAATAATCTCCAGCATGTTTATTAAACAAGATTAAACATGGCCAATTAAGTTCGCTATGAAGAAGCCCATCCAAAGAAGTGGGATGTAGTCCATAAAAATGCATCCCCCCCCAAAAAAAGCTTTTAAACTGTTAAATCACCACCAGACACTTGGTTGATCAAATAAAATTTATTAATCATTAAGGTGCCACCGGACTCTTTGTGAGTGTAATGAATGACTCCGGTCAAAGACCATGTTGCTTTTGAAACATTTGGGACCCTTTTAAGTTCCTTTCTTGCCGAACATTGGGCTGAGAGAGAGTATCTCGCCTACCATCTCTCAGGCTTTCTTCCTGACTTGGTTACCAAGCGGTAAATCACTGTCTAATTGGTATGAATGGCTAAAACCCAGCAATGGGGCCTGTATCCACAAGCCTAAGCTCATGATTAATTGGGGAAGGTGCAGCGTTTCCCTCTCTCACTTTTACGTACAGCAGCGGGGCCTTAGCCGACTGACAAAAGCTTATGCTGACAAAGAGCAAAATCTCTGCCCGGAGGCAAGTTTAATCGCTGAGATGAGTAAAAGGTGTGCTATGGTTAATGATTGAAAAATTTTCAGTGATTTAGTCCTGTGAGCCCATGGTTTTACTTCTGGTTTTTACATTTAAACTTTCAGTCAGTGTGTGTGGGAGTCAATGTCCTTTCCATTCATAAGATTAGGCTCTTGGGCGGGGGCGGGGTTGGGGGGCGCACACACACATAAGCAAAGACCTGGCGTCTAATTAAGAGCTTCCCACACAGGAAACCTTCAGGCCAAAGCTGCAGCCACCTATGCCTTCCCCAGATTTTATTTTCCAGAGCTGCTGCCATAACCTGAAGACATATGTTTCTACAATATAATAATAATAAAGCCTTGTGTCAAAAGGAAGAGGTTTACAGTATTTTGTTTCATGATCACACCAGGGTTCCCTATAGTAGGTTTTTTTCCTCTCTCCCTTTGCTCCTACTTCTACTAGGGACTAAAGGAATAAGAGCTGCAATCGGCTGATGTCATGGAAACACAAGGCTTTCATTTGCTTCCTTTGCCTCATCAGATTGTAAAAGTGAGGCCAAGAGTTCACTTGAGAAAGCCCTTTCTCCAGAACTGCTTGGGATAAAAATGAGATTAGCCATGTATGTGATGGTAACACATGCTCAGTTACTTACATCCACCTTTCCAATGGCTATTTCCATGACACACCTCTCCCCTCCTCTCTACTAGATCCTCATGACAACCCTGTGAGGGAGGGTTAGGCTGAAACAGAGTGGTTGGTCAAAGGTTACTCAGAGAGTTTCATGGTTCCATGTATGAACAAGGACCTGACTTCTCCAAGTTCAAGACTAGGGTGAGGGTGACCATTGTAACCCAAGAAGGAGGGTCTCTCCCTCTCTCAAAGGTTTCTCCTCAGTCAATAAAGGCTCTGGTTGGACAACACAATGGTCATCTTTTATTTCTAAAAAGTCATTGAAAAGAGATATTATATCAACAGGAACATCAGTGCTCACTTTCTCATTCTCATGGGTAACAAAAGATTTTGAATTTGTAACTCCATCAGTGTGCTCCAAGAAACATTATTCCCTCTTCAAGGTCATCAACCTGCTGGCCCTCCGGCAACAATAACAGGAGGATTTGGTCCTCTGCTAGTCCTTTGCCCCATATGCACCCCAGGCTGAGGTCCAGATACCCCCCAAGAGCCTCTCTCTCTCTGACCCATCTCCTGGTGCCAGATCCATTCTGCCCTCTCCCTTCCCTCTCTTTCAGCCTGTATTCTCTCTTCTCTTCTCTTTCTTTGTCACTCCTGCATCTCTTTTTCTCCCCAGTACAACACACCTTCCTTGTGTCACAGTTATTCTCTTCCTTCTGTCAGCCTATTCTCTGGGCAACATCAACCTCTCCCACTTGTGTGTCCAGGGTTTCCTCTAACCAGATCCAGGAGGTAAGCTCCTAGGTTTTCCTTTATCTGCCCCTTCCCCTGCTTCAATCAGCCTTTTATCCTCCTCAGCCCTTCCTCTTGACAGTTCAGAATCAGAATCAGAATCCTTTTATTGGCCAAGCGTGGTTGGACACACCTGGAATTTGTTTTGGCAAAAAATGTTCTCCATATGCAAGAAGGAAATATAAGAATCATATATTCAACAATAAAAACACAGTACAGCAACACAATATAACCTATTATTAAAAAAGAAGAAGAAAAATTATTCAGCAGTTTGATAGCACTTGGAAAGAAGCTATCTTTATATCTAGTTGTCCTAGTAAGCAATGCCCTAAAACGTCGTCCTAAGGGTAACAGTGGAAACAGATTATGTCCAGGATGTGTAGAATCTGTATACTGTATATCTTCATCGCCCTCTTTTTAGCTTGTGTGGTATACAATTCCACAATAGATGGCAAATTAGTAGCAATAATTTTTTCCTCAATAATTTTTTCAATCCCTATCTCCACTTTTCCCGCCTTAGTTTCTGAACCCATCCACTTAGTCTTCGTTTCTGCTTCTTTGGTGGGTTGTTCTCCTTCCTTCTCTAGCACTCAGGCAAGGTTCAGTTGGATTCTCTTCCCCCACCTTTGAATAAGACACCCGGCGAATCCTCCATGCTGTCCTGCAATCTAAGGCTCAGGGCAGAGAGTGCTCTGTCAGAGAAGTCCTCCCATCTGCATTGACCTCCACAACTAGCCCTCTTACTGCTATCTCACACAAAGTTTGGTCTACCACCCTGGCAGGAGAGTACAAGATACATACAATGACCAAATGAAATGCTGAATCATAAGGATATCATCTGATAGGACTGTCAGACGCACATCCCACAAATAAGAATGGAAAGTCTGCCTTTGCCTGATACTCATAATGGTATTCCTTTGCCTGATATTCATAATGGAATTCCGATTATTTATTTATTTATTTATTTATTTATTTATTTATTTATTTATTTATTTATACATACATACATACATACATACATACATACATACATACATACATA